>CANYBF010556872.1:0-11503 GCA_948192965.1 Dalechampia spathulata | reverse complement strand
ATTTAGGCTTCTGAATGAAGTAAATTTAAGGGACTACATGTACACTTAGTTCTAGTCTAGTTACCTCCAACCAAGGCCATCCTCTTTTTGGTTCCCAGGCCGTTAAACCACCATTTTTACTCTGCAATTTCACGCACTCGGTCAATAACAAAGATGAATACAGAAATTTAAGATAATTAAGTTAGCAAATCACAGGCATGCTATAGTCCAAGTTATTTCAATGTAACTGGTTTTTACCTGAAGAGAAAGCATTAGGTTGACCGAATCATATAGCTTCTCTGTTTCCATTTCCACACCAACAATTTCAGGAGGCATCATAGACAAAAGTAAGCAACACTGTGAAACACAAGGTGATTTGTTATAGACATGTAAGGTAATGGTTCAACCATGATGTTCAATTCTCTACGCGTATAAAGAGTCAACAAAGTTTACCTTCAAACTTTCTGCAGTGCAATCAGAAACCTGCCATCCATTATCCTTATCAGCAAAAGTCCATCCTCCTCTTGAGATGTGCCGGAACATTTTTTTGAAGTCACCAGAACGATTCTCAGTTACCTTTCAGATGAGGGGTTCAAATGTTAAACAACTAGTTACATGCATAGTGTATCACTAATGGTCGACAATTGACCTATTAGACAAGTTTCAAGAAAATTGCGAAAACCTGAGAATCTTTTATAAAGTCGTGTCCTTTCTTAAGTGTAGGTCCTATATCATCAGAAAGTCCGGTAGCCATCAAAGCTTGAAGGGCGAAACTTGTATCCCACACTTGACTGCCCAGAGTCTGCAAATAAGTTCCGCTTTTTTGTTACTTGGAATCACGCTTTAAACAGTTGTAAACAAAAATCTACTATGCAGAGGGAGTGGCACCGACACCAACCTGCAGCTTAATTCCATCTTCTCCAACCCATATATAATCAGGAATCCTGGCAAGATGCTTCCTAAAGGCATCTCCATTAGGATCTTCAACCCAACGAGCAAGCATACATAGTGGCTGTTCCAATTCAATAGGAATTGACGCATTTTATCATTATATCCGCACTCTTATTTAGGCATTAAACTCAGTTACCTTTTCGACACATCCAATGGTAATGTAGTGACTGCTTTCATCTTCATAATGAATGTGGTCCATTGCAATTTCGAGAGCCCTTTTTCTCAATTTATTTAGGGGCCAGTGGTTGAATAGAGGCTCGCCAAATGTGTAAAGAGCATCCCACATCAGTTTCTGCATCATAGGACGAGGAAAGTAGTTGTCCTCCTGCAATCAATAGTTCATTTGGTATAAACTACATTTCTGAACAAAAAAACCATACGGATACGTCTTGAAAAGCTGAAAAAGATGAACACCAAGCTTTACCTTGGCACATAAGTGGCGCAAACTCTTCCAGTTAATGTTGTTATGATTCTCATTATAGATTTCTTGTCTGATTTCTGAAACGAGTGGTGTGATTGGACCGACAAACCTCTTCCCATATAAATATGATAAAGGCAAGCATGTGAGCCGAAAGTTACACGCTGTTTTTGCTGCACACGCCCATATATACACATTACTAAGAGGTCGTCGCATTGCTTCATAAGATCTAAATTATCGAGTTCTTTCAGAAAGAGATATGAAGATTCAATCAATGCAAGAAAACTTGTCGGAAACCTGGATGCACCGGAAAACTTGTTGGAAAGGTCCAAACTTCTGGAGGCATGGGATTACATCCATCCCATTCATACACACCAATTATCTGCAGCAGACAAAAATGTCAACAGTTTCAATCTAAAAATCAACAAATTCAAAATCCTTGAGTTGAAATTTTGGAACATAAGACATTATTTATTTAAATAGATTATAATGCAGATAAGAAGGCGTACAGATAGCCAAATCTTCCCTAAAGAGCCTATGGAAGTTGCACTGCCATGATTGAGAATCCATTTTCTTCCTCTTTCGCAGGCATTATCTCTGCCATCATTGGGTCCTTGGCCAAGCATGCGCATGCATATATAGTTGAGAACTGTGCAGAACATGGTACTTGGACTTTCGATATGCAATCCCCACCCACCATCTTCATTCTGTAACATGCAATTATACATAACCATATCAAAAGTTCGATTTTTTTTAATAAAACAAGAGTCATGAATATACCTGATGGCAGTATATGTATCGCAGGATTTCTTTGCGATGTTCTGCAGAAAACACAGAATTAAGATGACCGGTGATGTACAGACAAAACACCTGCAATGTGAAGAAATTAAGAGATCGGCTGAATCAGAAATTGCATGAATATGCTGAACAGAGGTTGAATTAACTTGAGAGCAATGATGAATACCAAAGGAGGCATATAGAACAACGGACCAGCGTTTTCTGCAAACCAATGGCCATCGCTTGCCTGCAAGGCTGAAAACAAGTGAACACTTCTCTCCAAAGCAGCTGTAGCTGCTTCACTCGTTATTTCCTCCCCATCTTCGATACTGACTTTCGGAATTCTTTGTTTGAAATTTTTCTCCCTTAGAAGCTGCGATTGAATCAAAATTTTGACAAAATCATTACCGGTGACAGTTTTATCAAGTTAGAAATGTATTTTACGGAACATAACAAGTTATTACAAGAAAGCTTTATCAATAATGATGAATGAGAATAATCCATGCTGGAACCACCCATGATGATTTCTGTCAAGACAGATACTACGTTGAATAATACCTGGAATCTCCATAACAAGTCAGAACCAGGCTTCACATAAAATCGATTTTTCCAGAAGTTATGACGAGCTTCTTCAACTTGAGCTAGCTCTTCAGGAGTGCCAAAATCAGGATCAAACTTCCATACTCTCCTTCCTAAAAAATTGTTAGTGCTGGAAATATAAGCATCACCACTATCTCCTTTGGCTAGCTTCACCCTCCACATCCTCTTAACCTTGGAAAACACAAGGTACAACACCTTCACGTACTCTCAACTTATAGTCCATGAATATACAAACATACATACATATATTGTTAGTTTTTCTTCTTATTTGAGAATTGTTTATCCTGATAACAGTTCATCATATGCATCCCTTCCATTACGTATAATTTAATGGGTTTAAAGATATGGAATCAAAGATCTAAATTGCGTATTTGATGTTAGCCAATGACATGATTATTCCTTATGCACGTCTTGGGAAGTACCAAGTAATTAATATACGAGGAATATGCATTTTTCACGATTAAATATATAATACAGTTGATGGATTTTTATTAATTGTGTACTTTGACCACCCACAAATATCATTAATTTAATTGATGGTTAATATATATAAAACACATCGCCAATTGAATACAATCTTTATTATATTAATTAAATTTAGACATTATGCTCACGATTTCAATTTTTATAAAAATGAAATATTAAGATAACAATAATACAGTATATGATTAATATGTACAAAGATATATTACATTGAGGCCTCATAATTCCTCGGACTACAGAATTCGCATGAAGAAAGTTGATGTGTTTGAAATCTATCTAGTCCTTCCTGGAATAGAATCATGTGTTTTTGGATGGCAAAGGAACAAGCCGACGGTATTCTGCCAAAGCCCATGTCGGGAAAACATCTCTATATAATGCGAAATGTAACATGCAATTCTTGAAGAATACTCCCATGATCTCCTGCCATATAATTAACCAAAGTATAATCAATACACAGCAAGCAAACGATGGAGATGGCCTGCTTAACAAGCTACCTCTTGAGGGAAATCACCGAGTTCTGTCTGAGAATTGATGAGAAATTTTGCAGCACGATGGAGAGGAATGGGATCTCTCTGAGCCTATATTATAAAACAGGTTTTGGGTTGGGAAGGAAGTAATGTATATCATCAGGGAAAAGATTGGATATCAGATGTCAGAATAACTGATGCACTCACCTGTCCACTCTGAATTAAACCCATTAAACCCAATGAAGTATGCACAATATTTGATCGATTACCCTCGAGAGGAACAAAAACCTGTCACAGAATTAATTTTTGGTTGTTCGACCGAAACGAAAGTAGTGGATATGTAACTGAAACAAAATAATACTCACCTTTCTGGGGCATGAAAGGTAGCTTTCTCCCCATCCGCCATCATCACCTTGTGAACCAAGAAGAAAATCAACGCCTTTACGAATAATGACACAATTCTCGTAGGTCTTTCCTGCAGCAACCAGGCCTCCCAGTGCAAACCAGGTACAATAAATGAAGCAAATTCCCCAACCTCCATACCTGCGGTAATCCTTGTTATATATGGCATACATTTTTCTTCAATGTTTGGACTACCAAGTATAATAATAATATGAATGATCTAAGCAATACCATGAACCATCAGGCTTTTGCATGTCTTCGATGTAGCGTACGGCATTTTTAATAAAATTTTCTATCTCTTTCTTCCGGTGCTCAGGATACAGTTTCTTGAACAAAACTAATGCTTGGATTCCTGATGAAGTGCATTCTACATACCTGGATTGCAATCTTATTATTATTATTTCCTAAAGAAAACTAGAGGAACATTTGCTGGTTCATGCAGAAGGAAATAACAAGAGAACTACTATTACGTACTCATGCTCTATAACGTTGCCTTCAAGAAACTCTACAGGATTGAGCCACTGGCAGTGAATTTTATTATTTCAGATAACATAATGAAGCTAAATGCAAATAACTAAACGTGAACTTAATTTTGGGCTAGTTACCTCCAACCATAGATTTGCATTTTTTGGCTCCCATCCCACTAAACCACCATTTTTGCTCTGGAGTTTTATGCCAAGCGTTAATTAATTCATGAAAACGTAAGGATGTGATGATCAAAATAAATAACTTACAAGCAGACCATAATCCAACTTATTTCAGTGCAAGAAATCCTTACCTGAAGAGAAAGTATTAGGTTGACAGAATCGTACAGTTTCTCAGGTTCCATTTTCAGTCCAACAATTTCAGGAGGCATCATTGAGAAAAGTAAGCAACACTATGGAGCACACAGTGATTTAGTTCAAAATGTATGATAATGTTCAATCATCTACCCTTCAAAATTAACAAGTCATGGTTAAATTTAAATTTACCTTTAATCCTTCTGCAGTACAGTCAGAAACTTGCCATCCATGGTCTTTATCAGAGAAAGTCCATCCTCCTTTAGAGATATGACGGAACATGTTTTTAAAATCTCCAGAAGGATTTCCGGTCACCTTTTAGATGCAGGATTGAATTAAACATTGCCTGAAGAAATCAATCAATAAATGGAAAATGGAAACTGTAAAAACCTGTGAATTTTTTATAAAGTTGTGTCCTTCCTTAAGTGTAGGTCCTATTTCTTCACAAAGATTACTAGCAATCAAAGCTTGGAGTGCCAGACTTGTATCCCATACTTGACTGCCAAACGTCTGCAAATAGATTATGCACTTTCCCATTACTTCAAATCAGATGCATTATGCAAATAATATTCCACACTCACACTAGGCAGTACGAAAAGAAAGCACTTACGAACCTGCATCTTGATTCCATCTTCTCCAACCCATATATAATCAGGAATCCTGGCAAGATGCTTCTTAAAAGCATCTCCATTAGGATCTTCGACCCAACAAGCAAGCATATATAGTGGCTGTAACAATTCCAGAAGGTTTAGCAGTCTAAGAAACAATAAGAGATAATCTTATTGTTACATACAATCTTGCTTAGATTACCTTCTGGACGCATCCAATGCTAATGTAGCGACTATTTTCATCTTCATAGTGGATGTGGTTCATGGTAATTTTAAGAGCCCTAGTTCTCAATTTATTTAGGGGCCAGCGGTTAAATAGAGGCTCGCTAAATGTGTAAAGAGCATCCCACATCAACTTCTCTATCACAGGCTGAGGAAAGTAGTTGTCCTCCTGCAATTGATACCTCATGTGGTGTAACTTCAATTTCTAAACAGTAAAATGAAAATTAATAAGTCGTAAATAGCAAATTGGTGAACATTAAACGTACCTTTGCACACAAATGTCTCAAACTCTTCCAGTTAATGTTGTCATAAGGTTCATTATAGATTTCTTGTCTGATTTGCGAAATGAGTGGTGTGATTGGACCAACAAACCTCTTCCCATAGAGGTATGACATAGGGATGTAAGTTAGTCGACAATAGCACATCATTCTTGCTACATATACAATATGTAGGATTAGAATGTGAAACTTGTATATAATATGCTAAACAATCGTTGGAAATTAAGAATGATGGATGGTTACCTGGATGCACCGGAAAGCTTGTTGGAAAGGCCCAAAACTCGGGAGGCATAGGATTGCATCCATCCCATTCATACACACCAAGGATCTACGTCGAAGGAAGAATCAACAATTTGATTCAAAAGTTGAACTCATTCAAGTAAGTTGAATATAAATAACAAGGAAGGGAGGCTTACTGATAGCCATGTTTTTCCCCAAGAGCATATGGCAGTGGCACTACCATGATCGAGAATCCATCTTCTTCCTCTTTCACAAGCATTATCTTTTCCATCATTCGGTCCTTCGCCAAGAATCCGCATGCATATATAGTTGAGAACAGTGCAAAACATGGTGCTATGACTTTCAATGTGTAATCCCCAGCCACCATCTTCATTCTACAACATGCATAACTCCGTTTCATTGCCTAAATCAACGCAAGAAAAGCGTAGGAAAAATTATCAAAATGTATACCTGATGGCAGTATATGTATCGCAAGATTTCTTTGCGATGTTCTTCGGAAAATACAGAGTTAAGGTGGCCTGTAATGTATAGACAAAACACCTGCAATGTAATATATAAATATATATGGCATGAATATATTGCAAAGCTTTAGATTGAAACAAAACCAATGGTAAAGAGTAAAGATTAATACCAAGGGTGGCATATAGAATAATGGGCCGGAGTTTTCTGAAAACCAGTGGCCATCGCTTGCCTGCAAGGCTGAGAACAAGTGAACGCTCCTCTTCAAAGCAGCTGTGGCTGCTTCACCTGTAACTTCCATCCCATCTTCAATCCTCACTTTCGGAATTCTTTGTTTGAAATTTTTCTCTCTGAGAAACTGCATTTAAGATTAATTTTTTCAAAAACCATAATATTACATATATATGTATTATATTTGCCATATAAAATCATTCATGTTTATGTATTTCATCTAAAAACTTAAACTTTGAGTTAAAAAATTTCTTGACATCATATCAGAATCTTGATATAAGGTAAATAAATATCTGTATAAGTTCATGCTTCAAGTTCAACATTAGAGAGATATAAAGCCATTGAAAAACATAACACTATGTAGTAACAACATGTATTGTTGGCAGGCAATGTACTAAAAAAAGGAAATTGTTATGATACCTGAAATCTCCATAAGAGGTCAGAGGCAGGCTTCACAAGAAACCGATTCTTCCAAAAATTAGCTCGAGCTTCTTCAACTTGAGCTAACTCTTCTTGGGTTCCAGAATGAGGATCAAACTCCCATACTTTTCTTCCTAAAAAGTTATTTGTGCTAAAAATATAAGGATCACTCCCCCCATCTGCAATCTTCACCCTCCACATATTCTTCTTTTACGAAAACTTAGATAAACTTTCAAAGTTCGTCTAAATATGAAAAGAAAATATGGATGAATACACAAGCTAAATGATCACTTCTGTGGATATATATAAAGCATTGGATACATTAATAAATAAACAAATTCCATTGCATGTGATGGGTATGGTGTATATTAAATAGTTCCATGCATGTGATTATAAAATGTGAGTGGTTTCCCAACTCATTGGGGCCACCTTTTATTTTATTTTTTTGTCTCTTTTGTTGACTTGGTGTATGGGTGGGTGAGAAAATAAAATTAAAAGAGCGAGTGTGTGTGGAGTATGGTCAGATGAGAGGGGAGTAGCCAAAAAGAAAAAAAGGGAGAGGAGAGTTTTGGCAGAAGCTTCTAACGAGAGGGAAAAGAGAGAAAATAAGGTGAGGTTTGATCTTTGCAGCCTTGATCGGATGGTAATTTCTTACCCGATCGGGATGATTTTCTGATATATTGTTCCCGGCTTTGAGCTCTTCAACTTGAACAGAGCTGATCGTTCAAAGGTTCCTCGGTTTTGATGAGATCGACACTTTTCTTTGTTGCAATTATTGATGATTTGATTCGTCATTTGAGTTGGTTATTGTGTTGATTTGTTATATACCTCTAGTTGAGCTAGAAATAAACCTGTTGATCCCATTATTACGATTATAGTGGAAGTTTGAAGTGGCTATGGTTCTGTGGTTTTTCCCGTTTTGGGTTTTCCACGTAAAAATTGCTGGTGTTGATTTTATGATTGTTTGTTTGGCTAATTGCATATTTTGATATCATCGATTGGTTTGGTTGGTTGATTGGTATTTTGATTGCACGAAGAGGAAAAAGATTAGGGATTGTAGCTGTGATTTTATCGCATTACCAGTGAGTTTTTCCCAATATAAACTATATAATAATTTATCTGCTTTAAGATCTGAATTGTGATAAGCTTGTTAATAAATCCATGTTTGCGTAAAAGGTCAGAAGCGTAATATTTTTTTCTACAAAAAGACGTGATCAATTGCCTGGTTGAGTTAAAAAGTTCATTCCAATATTAAAGATATTCCTACACAAAGTGAAATTGGAAATTAGGCCTAATTTTAATCAATGGCCCTTGTTGATTATTAATTAAAAATGGATTTCATTGCTTATCTTAAGCCTTTACATTTTCGTTTTCTCAAACTTCAAGAATATGTCTAAGTACCAATTTATAAATAAGCAGAGAATAAATGAGTTCCATTGATGTAAGTGGATGAGTTCTATAGATGTAAGATGATGATTTTCAGAATAAGAAAATGAAGTTGGAGAATGGAGTATTCTGATGAATATCTTCTACTTGAGTTTGTAGGAAATCAAGCTTCTTCCTCTTGATCCATATCAACAAAGAATAATGGAATAAGAAGATTATTAACCCCAAAACCATACCCTAGTCTTCCAATCTAACACTAACAGGAAACAATCATGAAATCTAGATGCTCGAAATGACTTGAGAAAAATGATGAAAAACATGTTGCAGAGGAGTTCCACAACTTATGGAAGAGGCTAGACAAGTTGTGAGGACTCAATGGCATGATTTTGCAAATGGACAACGAGCCACACTACTTGTGGGAGCATAATTCTGGCAAAACATCAATATTACAACATACTATATGATTTGTGGGGTGTTGTCAAGATTCATGGAGTGTTCTATGGCCAGGTACAAAAAAGATTTCCATGTCTCGTAGAATTATAGCACGGCTTGTGGGGTGTAGAAATATGATTAGAGAGTCCAAAAACATACACCAATATAAGAAAAATGTAATCAAAATCATAAACTAACATCTATTAAACTAGGATTAAAGACAATCTATTAGACATGAGGTACTATATATGATTGTGCAAATGTAGGGATAAGTCACTTAAAGATGAAGTTTAACATGCAAAAAATCATAAAACGAGGAATTACAAATGACAAGTGATGAAATACCTCCTGTTGACTTTTAACAAAATGTATTTATATTTTTATAGAAGGTACAGAAACATGACTATGGTATTCTGCCAATGCCCAGACAGGGAAAATGTTCAGGTAAACTTGTTAAGAAAACAAAAGAGCTAGCTCTTCTTGGGTTCCAGAATGAGGATTAAACTCCCATACTTTTCTTCCTAAGAATCAATCCCCTATTTGCAATCTTTCCCCTCCACATTTTCTTTTTTTATGAAAACTTAAACTATCAGATTTCTTGTCCAAATATGAAAAAGAACGATCCATAAATACACAAGCTAATATAAAGCATGAATGCGTTGATAAATAAATAAATTGCATTGCATGTGTAATTACAAGCTATATAATAATTTGTCGAATCCTAGTTACATCGTTTTCTTGTCTTCTTTAAGATTTGAATTGTGATAAGCTTGTTAATAAAGCCATGTTTGCTTCATAGGCCATAATCCCTTTTTCTTTAAAAAAAAAAGAAAAATGTTACTTATTCATTTAAAGTGGAGTTCATTGCTTCTCTTAAATCATTACAATGTGATGAATGGAAACTCATGTTTGCATTGGTACATGGCATCGCACCAGGGTTCCACTTCATTTCCTTATTCAAATACAGTAATGATGAAGCTGTTATAATCTTTATTTTCGAATAAATATATTGACGTTAGAAGTACATTTTATTTCTCCAATGTTAGGTGAGAAGGTGGCGGTGCCCACCAATTTTGAATAAAAGAGTTGGGCAGCCGCAATTGCTGAAGGAGGTGCCGTAACTTTTGATTTAATAAAAAAAAAGGAAAAGTCAAAAAATGGCAGTTGAGGACACATATCCTCTGCCTATAAATAGGCAGAGGATGTTAAGGCTTAAAGCATCCTCAAATCCCACAAATCACAAAAAAAACACGAGAGAAAAGAGGGAGAGAAAAGAAAAAATATTTGAGAGTATTTTTTTAGTCGAGTTGTAATTCCAAATTATTTCTTTTCAATAAAATTCTTCGATCCTTTATCCGTGGTTTTTACCCTAATTTGATTAGAGGTTTTCCACGTAAATCTGTGTGTTCAATATTTTATTTTCTCAAATTTTAGCTGCGATCCTGCTTTATCCGATCCGTATTTTTCAACAAGTGGTATAAGAACTTTGGTTCTTGTTGGAGGAATTTTTTGAAAAGGAGAACGCCAAAAGGAAGGAAAAATTACGATGAATTTTTTGGTGTGATCCATTCAAAAAACGGACGTAAAAAGTCGAATTAGTGAACAGTGTCAAACAGTAATTTTTATTAAAAGGTGACGGTACTGTTGCGGTCACTGTAGCAGAGAGTATTGTAGTGATTACTGTAGCAGGAGTACTGTAGTAAAATACTGTTCATGATACTGTTTTGCGCGTATATACCTACTTATCGTATGCTCTGTGGTTGCTATTAATTTGGATCCTCCACATGAGAAAATAAGTTAGATTATATCGCAGGCAGTGAAATTGTGATCAAAGCAATGGCGGCGAAATTTGAGACCGAGAAATTTTACAAGAGAAACTTCTCACTATGGAAATTGAAGATTAAGGCTATCTTGAGAAAAGATGGTTGTTTGGCGGCAATCAGTGAAAGGCCGCAGGATTACACAGATGATGCTAAATGGAATGAGATGGATGGGAATGCTATAGCAAACCTACATCTGGCACTTGCAGATGGGATCTTGTCCAGTATAGAAGAAAAGAAAACGACAAAGGAGATTTAAGATCATTTGATCAGATTGTACGAGGTGAAATTGTTGCACAATAAAATTTTCTTTAAGAGAAAATTGTACACCCTGAGAATGGCAGAATCTACTTTAGTGATAGAGCACCTTAATGTCTTGAATACGCTATTTTCTCAGCTTACATCATTGAGCTATAAAATAGAGTTTCAAGAACGTGCAGAACTTCTACTCCAAAGTCTACCAGATTCGTATGATCAACTCATCATCAACTTAACAAATAATATTCTTTCCGATTCTCTGGTCTTTGATGATATAGCAGCAGCAATTCTTG
>CANYBF010556869.1:0-24628 GCA_948192965.1 Dalechampia spathulata | reverse complement strand
ACAATTAATTAAGCAATTAATTGAATTAAATGATTTTAAAGCCAAAATCAAGTAGATCTGGATAATATTTGACAGATCCAGAACCCCAATTGCATGGAAAAGCCACTGGAGTTGCTGGATTTGTCAGATCTAAAAGCGGTTCGGGAGAAAACTGGGTTTTTCTGTGAAAACCAAGATCCATGTGTGCTACATATAGGCTATGTGTGACACACATGGAAAGATGTGTGGTGCACATGGCTAGAAAAACCGAAGCAAAATCAAAAAATTTTCAGCAGAAACCCTAGATCTGACCCCGATCTAGGTATATCAGACCCAAAAATGGATTTTTGCTCATGGATTTGCATCCAAATCAAGAAAAATAATTTTAAAGTTAAAATTATTTAAAATCCGGCTAGATTTATGGCAGATCCAAGGCATCCAAAGCATGGAAAAGCTTGGATTGGCCAGATCGGATGAAAAACCGATGAAAAATGAGTAAAAATTGGGGTTTTCTTTGAAATCTAGGGGAGATGTGCGTAGCACATGGGCTATGTGTGGCACACATGAGGTCATGTGCGCAGCATATGGTTCGAAAAAATCAAAGAAAAACGAGAAGAAATGAGGAAAAATGCAAAAATTACCTCAAAATAGCAGTCTTCCCACCTTGATCTTCTTTTCTTATGTGTTTAGGGAGCCTAACTAGAGCCAATTTGTCTCTAAATCCCCTAGAAAAATTAATCAAGTGTTTAATTAATTTTAAAATAATTTTGGTAGAGTTTTGGGTTGCCTTAGAGGCAAATTCGGGATCCTTTCAGATGAACCCCAAGCTCTATATTTATAGAGCAATTTTTGGACGTGGCAATTTTGTAATTTTGGCCCAGATTTGAAAAATTTAAAAGGCATGTGCGCCACACATCATGTGATGTGCGCCACACGTGGGTAATGTGCGCAGCACAATAGGTGATGTGTGCAGCATATCACTTTTGTCTCGGCCCGTAGGGCCCACTGTGGTAACTTCGGGAATGTGCCCCAAAGCCTATAAGCGTTATTCGACATAAAGAACAACTTCGTAGAAGAAATTTTTTCCAAATTCGATCCTGAGAAGGCTCCCGACCAAACGTCTTTACTATGCAGTTACTATGCAATATGCGTAGCGCATAGTGTCATGCGCTATGCACATCACGATGCACTCCGCTCAGTATGGGCTAAACGAGATGTGAGCCGTATGTCGAATAAGCATTATTCAACGTTCTGAGAAACTTTACAGTTATAAATTTTCTCAAATTCGGCCTCGAACACCGAGTTTTGGCTTAATGGGCCTGTTTGGTCCCAACAGGCCCATTAAGTCCAAAACGTGGCATTTAGGATGTCGTGGGTCGTGCCTCGTATAGGCACTAAAGAAAATGTGTTATGTGCTTAGAACACTCAAATTTGGCCAAGTCGGGTGGTGGGCCCACCTGGGTACTATTCATAATAAATAGTATCCTTGTGGGTCCCACAACATAAAAAGGGCCTAAGAAGCAGCAAATAACATGCCAAGCATTTTGTCTCAAGTAAGGCAGCAGATAAGATGTGTTCTATGTGAACAGAATGCATCAAAGTGGATTATAGTGGGAAGCGGGCCCCACAGTGTGGTGAGCCTAGAAAGGTGGCATTCGGGATGCCACAGGGTGTGCCTTGCGTAAGGCAGTAGGGAAATGTATTCTGTAAGCATAGAATACACAGAATAGGTTAATTGGGGAAAGCGGGCCCCACCCATGTACTATTCATAGTGAATAGTGACCTAGGTTTAAAATGCAATACTTTGCATTCTATGTATCCTACCATGCGCAGGCAGGTGTGAAATGTATTCTGTAAGTACAGAATACACAGAATAGGCTAATAGAGGCTGCGGGCTCTACTAATGTCTTAGGTGGGTCCCACAACGTAATAGGCCTAGAAAATGGCATTTATGATGCCAAGCGTTGTACCTTACGCAAGGCAAGTGAAAAATGTATTCTGTAAGTATAAAATACGCAGAATGGGCTAATCAAGGGCAGCGGGTCCCGCTAATACCCTAGGTGGGCCCTACAGCGTAATGGGCCCAAGAGATGGCATTTGTGCTGCCAAGCGCTATGCCTTGCGTAAGGCAACTGGAAAATGTATTTTGTAAGTACAGAATATACAGAATAAGCAATAGGGGCAGCGAGTCCCGCTTGTGTACTATTCATAGTGAATAGTACCTCGGGTTCAAAATGCAATACTTTGCATTCTGCAAGCTCTGTCTTGCATAGGCAAGAATAAGGAACGTTCTGTAAATACAAAGCATCCAGAATATAGAAGTGAACGTGGCGGGCCCCGCTAGCCGCCTTGGTGGGTCCCACCAGTACTGATGTGTTCCGTACACCAGAATGCTCAGAGGAAGCCATGGAGGCTTATGTACGTAATCAGGGTCGATTTCAGGGAATAATGCCAAACTGAATCAACAGAGACCCTAAATGGCACAGGTGTGAAAAGTCAGGGTTAACAATGCCTTAAGTGTGTCAAGCAAAGCATGCAATTATTCATCATTCTCAATTTTAGCAGTATTTACTATCACAGGATTCTAAAAATTAAAGTTCAAATATGCACACTTAAGATGATTATTCATTAATAGCTGCCTTGGTATCAGGTTCTTTAAATTATTTTGAGAGAATGGATCCCATGACCTCTCCTACGCACTCATCAATAATATCCAAAGTATCTATCTAGGAATAAGTCTTAATGATAGAGGGTTGTTTCACCATTTAAAGACATCATAAACCTCATTCTTATCTTCCACTTCTAAAGTCAACTTTCCATCCTTTGTATCAATAAGACCACTAGTTATCCTCAATAAAGGCCTATCAAGTATGTTTTATACTCAACATTTATTATTTAATGAATGTAGGTCAAAGTAATTCAAAAGAACATTCCAATCAATAAGGCACCAATATAGTTAAGATATTTCAAGACTAGTACGACCCTCGGAACAACGTTTTAGATAGTATAATGTATTCCTAGTAGATATTTTATTATGCAACTATCATTGCATAGTTTAAAGGCAATAAAATATTTTATGCTTATAAATTAGCAAAGATGCTATAATTATCTAGTATGAGGCTTATCTAAATTTTATAAATGAAGTTTATGTACAGGAAAATGTAAGATAACATGCCATATTTATTATGTTAATGCTTTATACGATAAATGATATTGAAGCCATAGGTTATAAAATAAATAGTAATAAAATAGACCATATATATTCCGTTGATAAAAAAATTTCACAGATCCTTTATAGAGTGATTAATGAATTCTTAATTATACAGTTATTGTTAATCATCCTACAAGAGCATGTTTCACCAATCGAGTATGACATGTTATAGTAAAGTCAATTAGGATCATAAACTTCCCCATTAGATTTGGAATGCCTTTTAAAACTCCTAAAGGATGTTTTACTGATTTATTAGCTAATTAGAGTGATATAGTAGTTAGCTTTAACTTAAAAATGTTCAATTGATTACATATATAGAGTGGCATGAGGCTCACACTTTTCTTAAGATCATACAAAGCTTTCTTCAAAGTTAAACCCCTTATCTTACATAGAATAGTAAAACTACTAAGGTCCTTTAACTTTGGGGGTAACTTTTGAATCATTCAAGAGCACTTTTTAATTAAAGAAACTAGTCCATATTCTTCCTTTTTGACATATTTACTTGTAATGTCCTTCTTGAACTTCAAGTGATTTAGTATCTCTCTCAAAGCCTATGAAAATGGGATAATGATATGCAACAGCTTGAAAGCATATAAGAATTTTTCAAATTGCTCAGCAAGCTTTTTTTTCATAAACCATTAAGAAAATAGTAAAGGTGGGGTATGAATTAAAACATCCTCAATTGGTTATTTCCTTTTATCCTTCTCCCCCTTTGGATTATTTTGAAGCCGAGATTAGAGGTCTGGCATCAATTTCTACATCAAGTCTTGTATTGTCACAGGTGTGCTCTTGTCCAGTCTAAGTAGTTAAATCTTCAATCTCTTAGTTTTTCTCTTCAACAGAAATTTTCTCAACTGTATCAATCGATTTTTACTTTCTCCTATCAATTTGGTTTTGTTCTAGTTTCTTTCCAACTCTTAAAGTAAGAGCCCTTAAGATTAATGCATTGTATTACTCTCTTGGGTTTACGTTAGGTTGGCTAGGTAGTTTTTCTTATGCTTTTAAGGTAAAGGCAGCAATTTGGGTAATTTATATGTATCTCATATCTTGTTATGGGTGGCTAATTGGCCAATTTTGGAAGAAAGGTGTTTGAAATACTCCTTATATTGTTGGTTTTGTTTGATTTATTATGTCATAAAGCTTTCAGGGAGTGTTTTAAGCTTACTTTTATGGGGTATAAGGGTTGGTTGAGATGGAGGTGGTTGGTAAAGCTATTTTGGTTAGAAACCAAGTGGATTTTATGGTTTATGGTAACATTATGGTTGTTAGGTATGCTGGTTTGCTTAGTTTGTCCAACTCTAGTTTAGGTGATTCCTCCAATCTAAATTATAAAAGTTAAGAGTTAGGGTTATAAGGTAGCCTTTATTAAGAATTATCCCTAAGGTAATTGACTTGCTCATTAGAAGAATTTCCCATACTTAAATGACAATCATGGGTTGTATGTCCTACTCCATAAAAATCATAAACCATTGGTTGAACTGAATTGATTATTGATCGAGCCTCAAAATGTCATGTTTTATGCCCACAAAGCACCCATTTTAGCATTATTTATTTGTTAGAACAGTTGACTTACATACATTCCATATTTTGCAGGTCAAAAATGGTGAGTTTTGGAAAACGTGCTTAAATGGGAAGTTTTAGAGCTTATTTGGATTTTAGAGTTTTGGGGCACCGCTTATGGGCATAAGACGGGGTGAAATGACCTGTCAACAGTGCGTTTTAGGAAGAAGAAGTTGAGTCAAACTCAAACTCTTGTGAGCTAGAAGCAGATAAGGCTTGTGGGCATAAGGGACATCAAAACGACAACATATGGACAGTTTTAGAGATTGAACGAGGATGATTTTTAGTTGCACTTCAACTCCTTAAGCTGGATGAAAAAGTGATCGGGAATAATGCAAACTCTTTCATCTGAAGATTAGGATAATTATTTATTTATTTTTATTAGTTTAATTATTATTTTACCTTCTATAAATAGGAGTATGCTCCTATGCATATGGGGATGCTAGTTTTCGGTTCTGTCTTTGGATAGTTCAGATTTTTATTGTTCATTCTTTTATTTTAATTCAAGTTTTATTTTATTTATTTTTATTTTATGTTTATGTTGATTTTGCCCATGATGCTAGGCTAGGCGATTGTTTTTCCAATTGGAAGTAATTTAAGTCATTCATTAAATGATTATGTGAGATCTAAGTGATCATAATTCCATTGGCAAAGCACTATTATCTCTAATTCTGAGTCTCATAGAATCATTATTGTTCCTAATGCATGTAAATAAGCCCTGTTGCATGTTTCTAAGTTCTAGCATATTGCTAAGCGGGTTGTTTGATACAGAAAAGTCACTTGACTTGCTGGAGTGGTAAAGCAGGATGCTATCCTTGTTGTTATTTGCGGTAGTACTTCTGTGAGTTAGAGGATCTAGTTTGAATACGAGGGATGCTGGGTCGTAATTGTTAACTAGAGTCGGGTCTTCCTTATTCTTCATACAATCTCAGGATGACTTAGTGAGAATCTATTTCCACCTTGTCTATCCTGGTATTAGAGGCATTTCATAGAGTTTGTTTCATGGCGTCTTACAAATAAGAGGAGATTGGGGCGTGCGAGACTTGCTCGGTAAACTATAACCAGCTTAGTGCCATAATTGCCTTTGGTCTATTATTAAATCCGTGATCATATTCAATTGATGAATACTTGATGCTTTCGGTTGGGAGAATTACTTTTAATTAATTTTCTCAAATTAATTTTATTTGCTTTTATTTGTTTCTTCATTTATTTCAATTACTTTCTGATTCACTTGTTTATTTTTAAACACAAAGAATTAAGTGAGGTGAAGCCGTCTCTGTGGGATTCGACCCTTACTTCCACTACTACAAAATTATAATTCCAACGTGTGGTTTGTAAGGAATTAATTTGATAGAAGTGACACCCAATCAATTATGCACTTACTAACCATTTTTAAAAGAACATCCATCTTAGTACTTAACATGTTAAAGTTATCCAACTCAAATAAGCCACCCTTCTTTGAACAATCTCTTCCATATTACCATTAGGAATTTTAGGAAGCCATCTTCTCGAGTTCAAATCCCTCTTCTAGTATAATATTAAGAAATTCTCTATTAGCTATAATATCAATATAGCCTTTATAAGTTACCTTTAAACCTGAGTAGAAAATTTTAGGAAGTTATCAATTTAAAATCCCATGGTGTGTACATTACCTTTATTAACTCCTTGAACCTCTGCCATGCTACACTTTTATCCGTTACTTGAGAAAAATTGTTAAGGGCACTTTGAAGCTTGTTAGTTTATTGAGGAGAAAGGTACTTATTGAGAAAGGTGTGGTGTATTTGATCCCATATAGCTATAAAGTTGGGAAGTAGATTACTCAACCACACTTTAACTTTATCCCAAAAAGAGAATGGGAAGAGCCTTAATCTAATGGCATCAATTATGACTAGCAAGTAAAACCACTAGCAATAAAAAATATTTTAAATAGCAAAAATGCAAGAATTTTTTAATTTATCAGCAAGATTGAGAGGACATATGTGCTTGAGAAAATGCAAAAGCTTTAATATTCATCCAGGATAGAGCAAACCTTATTAGAGTGAAAAGTCAAACTAAAACTAAAAATTCAAAATAAAAATCATAAAAACACTCTTAAAAAACATGTGAAATAAGCTAATCCTAACTATTAAACTCAAAAATATGCAAAACTAAAACAAAGTAATCAAATTAAATCAACAATGTTAGACCCTAGGTTTTGATGTTTAAGTCACGTATGAGTCAATTTAAGTTATTTGCAATTTTTTATAGAGTTTTATGTTTTGGTACGGGCATACCAAATATTGTAGTTGAATGGTACGACCATACGGTTGGTCATACCTAGTTAGAATTGTTGTATTGTGTTTGGTACGGGCATACTATTGGGTGGTACGACCGTACGTGAACTCGTAGGAAAATGGTTTATCAGGAAACTTGTTTTGGTATGGGTGTACCATTGAGTGGTACGGCCATACGCAAACTCACAGGTAATTGCTTTATCAGGAAACTTGTTTTGGTATGGGCGTACCATTGGGTGGTATAGCCATACGCAAACTCTCAGGAAATTGCTTTATTAGGAAACTTGGTTTTGGTACGGGCGTACCAAGTGATGGTACGACTGTACTACATTTCTTGCTCTTTTTTCAATGGATATATTTGAATCTATATGGGCGTACAAGAGCAGTATGGCTGTATGCAACTTATGAAATAGACTTTTAAGTCTGTCAAGAACTTCAATTACTTTTCATTACTAACGTGAGAAACTTTGCAGAGCTATTTTCCTTGAGCAATATTCATTTGTTTCAAGTAAGTTTAAGCTTGTATTCTTCAAATACTTTCTTGATTGTATTCTTGGAACCTAATGATCAGGTTTCATTATTTTGGGATTGGTGTGTGATTAATCCTTGGGGGATTAATTTGCATTTGAGTAGATTGTGAGGATTGAAATTGTAAAGGTTAGAGTGCAAGCCTTGAAAACACTGGGGTATTGGATTCATTTGGGAATCCGTGTTGATTGTAATCGATTGATTTTAGTGGAACCCTAAGTTGACACTTAGGAGAAAGTGGACGTAGGCAAGAGTTTGGCTGAACCACTATAAATCGCACGTGTTGCCATCCGAAGGAGGAATTTCATTTGGTATCAGAGCATTTGGTGCTCATTTTTAAAAGAAGTAAAATTCTTGAGCTAAAGATCTTATGGCAACCATGGAGAGTCAATCATTCACAAGACCCCCATTCTTCAATGGAATGGATTATCCCTATTAGAAGCATCGAATGGAAGTATTCTTAGATAGCAGTGGAATTAAATTGTACAATTTGATGAGAAAAGAGTATTCACCTCCCACAATCACGGTTGATGGCATTGTGTCCCTTAAGGATAGAGATGACTGGACAGTAGAAGAATTGAATGCAAACTTTCAGAACAAGAAGGTAATGAACATTCTCTATTGTGCCATAAGTCAAGAAGAATTTGGTAGAGTATCCCATTGTGTTATGGCAAGACAAGTATGGATTGCTTTTGAGACTCATCACGAAGGAACAAATTAAGTTCACAACAAGAAGATTCAATTGCTGACATATGAAAATGAATTGTTCAAGATGAAGGAAAATGAGTCAATCTCCGAGGTGTACAATCGACTCATGATAATTACGAATGGTTTGATGAAGCTTGGTAAGATGTATCAAAAAAAGATATCAACAACAAGATCTTGCGAGTGTTACTAAAGAAGGATTGAGAGGCTCGGGTGACATTAATCAAAAAAGCAAATGATTTGGCTATGTTATCCACTGATGTGCTTCTAGGGAAGCTTCTCATACATGAGATTATCCTTAGACAACGGGTAAAGGAAGATAAGAGGAGAGGGATTACACTCAAAGCTACAAAAGAGGAAGATTCCTCTTCCACAAATGAAAGGGACCTTGAAGATGAAGTGGCTCTTCTCTCCAAACGTGTCAAAAACTTCCTTATGAAGAAGAAGAATCAAGAAAAGGATGGCAAGAGGCCATTCAAGCAAAGAAGGGACTTCAATCGAAGGGACTCCAATCAAAGAGATA
This sequence comes from Dalechampia spathulata, assembly GCA_948192965.1. Taxonomy (NCBI): domain Eukaryota; kingdom Viridiplantae; phylum Streptophyta; class Magnoliopsida; order Malpighiales; family Euphorbiaceae; genus Dalechampia; species Dalechampia spathulata. Next base: position 15,849 of record CANYBF010556869.1, on the reverse strand, counting down.
ATTCAAGGAGGAATCAAGCCATTTGCTTTAAATGCAACAAACCGGGACATATGAGGAATGAATGTCCTCTCCTTAACAAGCCATCCAAGCCTTTCAAAAAGAAGGCATTAAAGGCTACATGGGATGATGACATCAAGTCAAATAATGAGATGTCCGATGATGAAGGAGCAACCAATCTATGCTTCATGGCATTCCTAAATAATGAGGAAAAGGATGAGGTAACTACATCATCTCAATCTTATTATAGTAATGATGAGCTAAATGATGATGATGATTATAGTGCATTAGAAGAATTGCTTGAAAAGTATGATCTTTTGATTAAAAAGTACAAATTACTTAAGAAGAAGCATGCATGTACTATTGAGGACAAAAATATTTTACAAAATGAATTTGATTCTTGCAAAACAAAGCTAGAGAGTCTTGAAAAGGAAAACAAGATTTTGAAAGATGAAAATGATAAGCTTTCAAAAGAAAAAGATTTATTGAAAGATAATTTATCTAGATTTGAACAAGGTGAGGTTAAAATATATACTATTTGGAAACACCAAAAACTTAGTGGTAATAAAGAGGGTCTTGGATTCAATCAAAACTCCTCCTACACCTCTAAGAGAACAGTTTTTGTCAAAGCCTCTACCTCAAAACAAACTTCAAATGATTCAAAAATAAAACATGTTCATCCTAAGACTCATAAAGCATATAAGCATGCTAACAAGGTGCATCATTGCTCATGTTCTTATTCATATAATCACAATCATTCACATGCATCAAAAAGGAAAAATGTACATAATTATTCTAGGTTTAGAAATGTTGTATGCCATTATTGCAACAAGAAGGGCCATGTTACCAATAGATGCTTTATTATAAAAATGCATTGGAGTGATAATGTAGATGCTTCTAACCCTCAAGGACCCAAATACATTTAGGTACCTAAGAAAAAGTAAATGCATTTATTTTAATAGGTATGCTTGAGATCCAAGGTTGATGAAAATAAATGGTATTTGGATAGTGGATGCTCAAGGCATATAACTTGGAATGCAAGTCTCTTCTCCCACCTTGAAGAATATTCAGGAGGAGACGTAACCTTTTGAGATAATGGTATAGGTAAAGTTGTTGGAATTGGTAAGATTTGTAAGAATTATAACTTTTCTCTTAATAAAGTTTTGTTAATTGATGGATTAATACATAATTTACTTAGTATTAGTCAATTGTATGCAAATGGATTTAAGGTAGGGTTTGATCCTAAAGGATGTTATGTGCATAGGATTAGTGACAATAGTTTAGTCTTTCAAGGAAAAAGAATAGAAAACATCTACATGATTGATTTAGATTCTATTCTTAACAAAGATGTGAAGTGTCTTGTTTCTATAAGTGAAGATTCATGGTTATGGTATAAAAGGCTTGGACATGCCAGTTTCGAGAGCATCGACAATCTGGGGAAGGATGAACATGTGGTAGGACTTCCAAAGATCAAATTTACTAAGGACAAGGTATGTGAAGCATGTCAAATGGGAAAATATCTTCATTTAAAGCCAAAAACAAGGTAACTTCTATCAAACCTCTTCAATTATTACATATGAATTTATTCGGTCCAACTAGGGTAGCTAGCTTAGGTGGTATGCATTATGCACTTGTCATTGTTGATGATTATTCTAGGTTTACTTGGATTTCATTCTTAGCTCATAAAGATGATGCTTTTCAAAATGTCATTAAAAGAATGCAAAATGAAAAGGGTTATTACATTTCTTCCATTAGAAGTGATAATAGAAAAGAATTTCAAAATGAGAGCTTTAAATCTTTTTGTGAATCACTTGGAATTAATCATAACTTTTCATCTCCTAGAACTCCTCAACAAAATGGGGTAGTTGAAAGGAAAAATCAAACTCTTTGTGACATGGCACGTACTATGCTTAATGAGTACCAATTGCCTTTGTACTTTTGGGCCGAAGCGATCAATACCATTTGTTATGTCACCAATAGAGTTCATTTAAGACCTATATTAAACAAAACTCCTTATGAGCTATGGAATGGTAGAAAACCAAGAATTTCATACCTTAGAGTATTCGGATGCAAATGCTACATACTAAAAACCAAGGATAACCTTGGAAAATTTGATTCTAAGATGGATGAAGGTATTTTCTTAGGATATGCTACTTCTACTAAATCATATAGAGTGTTTAATAAATGTTCTTTAGTTGTTGAGGAATCAATGCATGTTGTTTTTGATGAAACTAACTCCTTTGGTCCAAGAAAGGACAATGTTGATGATGATGTAGGTATTCTATTGGAACAAGGAAATGAGAAAGAACTCCAACAAAAAGTTGTTCCTAAAGATGTTGAAAAGGAAGAAGGGAATGATCTTCCTCCACACCTAACTGCTACACGCATAGAGCATGATCTTCCAAAGGAGTGGCAATTTCCAAAAGGACACTCCAAGGAGCAAATCATAGGTGAAACATAAAAAGGGGTAACAACTCACTCTAAATTTAAACATGTTCATAATAACATTGCATTTATTTATCAAATAGAGCCTAAGAATGTTAAAGATGCCTTAAATGATGATAGTTGGGTGTTAGCTATGCAAGAAGAGTTGAACCAGTTTGATAGGAATAAAGTATGGACATTAGTGCCTAAGCCCAAAGATGTGTCTATTATAGATACTAGATGGGTGTTTAGAAATAAACTTGATGAGGATGGTATTATAACTAGGAATAAGGCTAGACTTATAGCTCAAGGGTATTGTCAAGACGAAGGTATAGATTTTGATGAAACTTTTACCCCTGTAACTAGGTTAGAAGCTATTAGGATGTTATTGGCATATGCACCTCACATGAACTTCAAATTATTTCAAATGGATGTTAAAAGTGCTTTTCTAAATGGTTTTATAAATGAAGAAGTTTATGTTGCACAACCCCCTGGTTTTGAGGATTTTGAATTTCCAAACCATGTTTTTAAACTTGCCAAAGCCTTATATGGCCTTAAATAAGCCCCTAGAGCTTGGTATGATAGGTTTTCTTTTCTTATTGACCATGGTTTTGATCAAGGTAAGGCAGACACAACACTTTTTATTAAACATTACAAACATGACATTCTTCTTGTTCAAATTTATGTTGATGACATAATATTTGGTGCTACTAATGAAAAGTTGTGCAAAGAGTTCTCTGAGTGTATGCAGGGTGAATTTGAAATAAGAATGATGGGTGAGTTGAAGTATTTCCTTGGACTTCAAGTTAAGTAATGTGAAGATGAAATCTTCATTAACCAATTTAAGTACACCCAAGAGATGCTCAAGAAGTTTGGATTGGAAGATGCTAAAGCTAGCAAAACTCCAATGAGCACGATTACTAAATTATCATTAGATGAAAATGGGAAGCTAGTAGATTAGAAGAAGTATAAAGGTATGATAGGTAGCCTACTTTATCTAACTACATCAAGGCCTGATATTATGTTTACTGTTTGTATGTGTGCTAGATTTTAATCTTCTCCTAGGGAATCTCATTTGAGTGCTATGAAAAGAATTTTTAAATACTTGATTAGCACTATGCACTATGGATTATGGTATGCTAAAAATGATTCTTTTGATTTAATTACTTATTTTGATGCTGATTTTGCTGGAAACTTATTGGATAGGAAAAATACCTCCTGTACTTATCACTTTTTAGATAATTGCTTGGTTTCTTGGTTTAGCAAAAAGCAAAATTGTGTCTTTGTCAACTACTGAATCTGAGTATATATCTGCAGGTTATTGTTGTGCTTAAGTTCTTTGGATTCAACAACAACTAAGGGATTACAATGCTTGTGTTTCTTGTACTTCTATTAAGTGTGATAAAACTAGTGCAATAAAACTTTCTAGGAATCCCATTCAGCATTCTAGAACTAAGCACATTGATATTAGATATCATTTCCTACGTGATAATGTGCAAAAAGGGAAGGTTGTATTAGATTTTGTTGATACAACTCACCAATTAGCCGATATTTTCACAAAACCCCTAAGTGAAGAACGATTGAACTTCATCAAACATGAATTAGGAATGATAGATGGGTCATTTTTGAAATAAGAGTGATGGTGGACTTAGGAAATTAAAGAATTTTCATCATATTTTTAAAAAATTTTCAAGTTTTAAGTTCCCTTATGGCCGTACGTAATTTGGTATGCCCGTACAGCTCTTCTACCTTATTCCAGCATTTTATGGTATAGCCTGTATGCTTTTTAGTATGACCATACGTATCGTGGTACGACTATACTAAATTTGGTATGCTTTTATGTGTTCCTAAGAGAATTTCTTCCAAAATCTTCGTATGGCCGTACGCCTGAGTGGTATGCCCGTATGCGATTCTGAATTCTAAACATTTGTGCCTCGTATGTCTCACCCATACGGCCGTACGCGATGTGAATTTTCAAGGCATTTTTGGTCCGTATGCCCAACTCGTACGCCCAACCTGTATGCACATACGCGACATGAAAAACAGTTTTTAAAGCTCATTTTTCAGTTTTCAATTCATTTTCACTCAGATTTCCTCTCAAATTTCCTCTAATATTCGTTGCCAACCACTTCACACCTCTCACATTCTGCTTAATCCTTCCATATTCGTCAATTCTGGTTGGTTTTCCACTCTTTTAACTATCTTTTTAATTCTATTTTTACTGTTTTATTACTATTTCAGTGCCTTTTTCAGATATTTTGATTTTCTACTTATTCTAGGCCTTTTTAGCTCTAGGTTCTTTAGAGTTTAGGGCTTAGGATTATGTTTTGAACTTATGTGTTGAATTTTACTAATTTCTGTGCAGGTTTTATTTTTTGAGTATTTTAAACTATGTCAAACTTCTGTCAAAATTTTCAAAATCACTTTTTTTTTTACTGTTTTATCGATTTTTTTACTTTTTATTATGTTTACTCCTGGTGATCGTGGTGACTCTTAATGGAGAGTCAAACGCACCATTCCTGCAGGCTCTGGTCCCCGAGCGACTACTCCTGCTACTTTTGTTAGGACCTCCATTCTTAGTGAGAAAGTATTTTCTCACTCTCGTTCTACGTGTCATCCTACACTCCGACTAACTGGTTTGGAGGACGACGTTATGAGTTATTTGGCCAATGTTCATTGATCAAATTTTGCATTTCTTCCTAACCAGTTTATTCAGTCTGTCACTTTAGAGTTTCTACAGACTTTCTCCCTATCCACTTCTTTCTCTTGTACCTTTCGCCTCTTCCACAGACATCATTCTCTTTCAGATTCAGAGTTTGATACTCTTCCTACTGATTGCATTGCTAATGCCAAATCTACGGTCTTTGATCGTATTGCCCTCAATACTGCTTTTAGGCCTTCTCGACAGAAGGCCTCCTGTCTCAAATCCCCAGCTCTCTACTACTGTCATAGACTTATCTTCTATCTCATCTTCAAGAGATCTAAGTCTAAAAACATTATTACTGGCCCTGACCTCATTTTCTTATATTGTATAGTCACGGGCACCCCCATTCAGTCTAAGCATTGGCTTCAGACCTCTTTTCATGAGGTCGGCGTCCAAAAGCAGCCTGGCAGAGCTATTCTTTTTGGTCCCCTCATTCACCATATCTACCAGGAGCTGCATGCTTTTCCTCCCTCTTACCCCTCTCTAGAACCCCTTGGTCTTAATCTTGATCTTTCATTCATTAAGCATTCCATCCTCCTTGGATGTACTGCTGATGACAAGTTCATCATTCATTCAGAGTATATCTACTGACGGTTCGCCCACCTTCAGTCATTAGAGCTTTCCAATGACACAGTTTCCCTCTACGGCCAGTGTGCTGTAGAGGTCCTTTAGCGCCTCCAGGTTCCTCTGCCTGATGGCATCCTTGCAGAATGGCGCGACCAGCCTGCTCCTATTGATGATCTTCTCGCCAGGTGGCTCTTAGCCGCAAACCTCAGTATCACATCACTGCTGGTTCTTCTTCTACTGGTGCTATTCCTGAGCACACTGATCTTGCTGCTGCTGCTTCTACTCCTGATGTTGCTGCTACTCCTTCGGATTCCCTTTCTCAACAGCTTGCTACCATTATTGCTCGACTCGATCGCTTGGATACCTTTGAGCATCATTTTGACCACATTGATCAATAGCTTGGCCACCTCACACAACAGTCTACTACTCTTGGTTAGCAGCTTGAGTAGCACGTTGCTGATTTTCATGAGTTCTAGACCACCACCACCGAGACTCTTCATTCCATCAACATCATGATGGATCCTTTCATCGTTCCTCCATCGAGTCCACCTCCTCCTCAAGACCGCCAGTGATTGTGTGATTTTGATGTTGTCAAAGGGGGAGATGTTTATGATTAGGACATATGTTAGTGGAGATGTTGACCCTGACTTTTTACCATTGTATAATTTTAGATCTTTGCTGATTTGGCTAGGATTTAGTCCCCGGAATCGATCCCGATTATGCATATACGCCTCTGTGTCTTCCTCCATGCGTTCTGGTGTACATAACATTTCAAAACTGGTGGGGGCCCACCATGGCGCCTCGTGGGACCCGCTACATATTCTAAGTGTTCTGTGCATACAGAACACCCCTCCCAACTGCTTACGGGAGGCAAGACACTTGAAATGCAAAGTATTGCATTTTTGGCCCTGGGCACTATTCATCATGAATAGTGCGCAGGTGGGGCCCACTAGGTAAAAGTGGGGCCCACTGCCCATATTGACATATTTTGTGTATTCTGTACTTATAGAATACATTTTCCAGTTGCCTTACGCAAGGCACAATGCTTGGCATCACAAATGCCATCTTCTGGGCCCACTATGCTGGGGGGGCCCACTTAGGACATTAGTGGGGCCCACTGCTTCTACTAGTCTATTTTGTGTATTCTGTACTAACAGAATACATTTCATACCTGCCTACGTATGGTAGGATACACAGAATGCAAAATATTGCATTTTGAATCTAGGTTACTATTCATTATGAATAGTATACAGGCGAGGCCCGCTTTCCCTAATTAGCCTAGTTTGTGTATTCTGTACTTACAGAACGCATCCTATCTGCTGCCTTACTTGAGGCGAAATGCTTGGCATGCTATTTGCCACTTTCCAGGCCCTTTTATGCTGTGGGGCCCATAAGGGTACTATTCATCATGAATAGTACCCAGAAGGGCCCACTGCCCGAATTCACCAATCTGAGTGTTCTTGATGCGTAGAACACATTTTCGCTGATACTTACGCGAGAAACAACCTTCTAGCACGCCGAATGCCATTTTGGGCTGAAATAGGGTCGAAAGCCCTAAAATAGGCCCATTAGCCGCAACTTGGTGTTCGGGGCCGAATTTAAGAAAACTTATAGCTGCAAAGTTTCTCAGAATGTCGATTGCACTTCAGTTGACATATGGCACGCATCCGATTTTGCCCGTACGATCCGACGCACATAGGGTAAAAATGCAATGTGCGGTGCACATCACCCTATGTGCACCGCATATTGCATAGAAAAGACATTTGGTCGGGAGCCTTCTCGTGACTAAATTTGGAAAAAATTTCTTCTACAAAGTTATTCCTTACATCGAATAACGCTTATATGCTTCGGAGCGCATCCTGGAGTGACCGCAATGGGCCCCACGTGATGGGTCAAAAGGTGATGTGCACTGCACATCACCTAATGTGTGCAGCACATTGGAAATATGTGGCACATGTCACATGATGTGCGCAGCACATTGGCAATGTGTGGCGCACATCACATGATGTGTGGTGCACATTGCCTTCAAAAATTTTCAAATCCGGGTGAAAATTACAAAATTGCCATGCCCAATTTTTGCTCTATAAATATAGAGCTTGGGGTCTTAATTAAGGATCCTGCATTTGCTCAAAAGAGCAGCCAAACCTCTGCCAAAATTCCCACTCAATTAATTAGGCCCCTAATTAATTAAATCAATTGGATTTAGTGAAAAAATCGGTTAGTTTAGGCCCCCTAAACACGGAAGGAAGCAAGATCAAGAAGAAAACTCGATCGAAATAAGGTAATTTCCTCCTTTTTCTTCATTTTTCTTCATTCTGTCACTATTCTGTGAGGGATGTGTTGCACACATCACCTCATGTGTGCCACACACAGCCTATGTGTGGTGCACATCACCCCAAAAATTTACAGAAAATGCTATTTTTCTCCCGTTTTCACTCGATTTTTCGCCCGATTTGGCTATTTCAGTGATGTTTAAGGCTTCCTCATGCCTTAAATGTCCTAGATTTGCCAAATACTTACCGGATTTTAAATAATTTTAGCTTTAAAATTATTTTTCTTGATTTAGATGAAAATCCACGAAGCAAAACCCATTTTCAGGTCCGATATACCTAGATCAGGGTTGGATTTAGGGTTTCTGCTAAAAATGTTTTGGTTTTCCTTCTATTTTCTCTGCCATGTGCACCACACACAGTCAATGTATGGCGCACATTGGCCTATGTGCAGTGCACATAGGTCTCAGTTTTCACAGAAAAACCTAATTTTTGCCCGAACCGCTTTCCGATCTGACAAATTCAGCAACTCTAATAGCTTTTCCATGAAATTTGGGTTCTGGACCTGTCAAATATTGTCCAAATCTACTTGATTTTAGCTTTAAAGTCATTTATTTTAATTAATTGCCCAATTAATGTTTGGTTTGATGAACCGGAGGCCGATTCGAACCTAAAACGAGGTACTGTCTTCATTAAAGTTGCATATTTTTGCCTGAAGTTTATTTCTGTACTGACAGATTTAATTTTTGTGTAGATCATCCTCTGATGTGCACCACACATCAAGCCATGTGTGCCACACACAGCCTATGTGTGGTGCACATCGCTTGATGCGCGGCGCACATCCCTCACAAATTTTCCAGAAAATTGTATTTTGGGCCGTATTTTGGTCATATTTTGACGTATCCAATGGTATTTGAGCTTCACAATAGTTCAAGTATTTTGGAAAAGTCATAAAATAATTTTTACATAATTAATTTTGACCTCGAAATTAATTTTTATAATTAAATGCAATTTTTACTCGTATAAATACGGTTTTTGATAGGATTGGTTTTTAATTGGTCGTAGGGCTATCTCCAAAATTATGTGTGATAATAGTCCTCCCAATTAATTTTTCCATGATCAAATAAAATAATTTTGCCTAAAATTATTTTTATTAAAATGAATTTTCATGATCCGGCTCATGTTTATTATTTCAATTATTACCTAATAATTGTTGGATTTTGACTCTTGGTTTGTACTTTTAAATGGTATTGGACTAGTCAAATAAATCCAAAATTCATTTGCTACTAATGAATTTATTTGTTTATTTTGCATATTAATCCATTCGTGCATTTTGGATCGTTCAACTCAAGGGGAAAAAGGGGTATTACTTAATACCCGAGAATTTATGTATGCGAGGAATATTTGTAATAGGATAGGATTTATTATTCAGTTTGTAATAATCCCCCTATTTCCTGTCTGTATCCCCTAATTTCCTTGATTCCCTTTCCCCGGCCTTTATTATTTTTGATCGTGGATGTTTCATATTTGCCTAAATATTTATGTCATTCATGTCACATGCCATGCCACATGACACATGCACCCACTACTATGCATGCCATGCATATACTGTATGCCATAACATACTATATTTCATATGCATATACATATAAATATGCCAATACGTAATCCAATATGCTCAATCAATCAATACGCCTTATCATGCATACATATATGTCATGCCATGTCATATACTATGTCACGTCGTATGCCATTACGCATATCATACCGTATGCCATACATATACTATGTTGAATACACATTCACATACGCGCCACTACGCCATGTGATACACATGCCATGCCATTCATCATCTCACAGGACCATGCATATAGTATGTCATTTACTCAGCATGACCATGCATATGGTATGTCATTCACTTCACATGCTATACATATAGTATGTCATCCATTTAAACACGCCATGCATATGGTATGCCATACAATTATGCCAAGCCATGTTATAATACAACATTTCACATGTCATGCCATATGACACAAGCATATTCTACTATACATGCCATGCATATGCCATGTCACGCATCACTTCACATGCCACGTATTTGGTATGTCATACATATAACATGTCATGCATATGCCATGTATTATATCATTACACATACCATGCATATGGTATGCCACTTACTATACCATGACATCCATCATTTCACATATCACGCATATGATATGCCATTCACCCTACGCATCATGCATACGCTATGCATACACTACGCATACACCAAATGCTATGCAACCCTTAAAATGTTAAACGCATAACATAATACACTATTTGCTATAATATGTGCTTACATATTAGGTTTTCATTTCATGCATATGAGATATCGTTCACGTTCACATGACATGCATATGCCATGTTACTTTTATCGCTATATCACATGTCATGCATATGTCATGCCATCTAAATGTCATATAGCTTTATAAATCATTTTACGTGCAACCTTGCAATGCCAATTCACATGTCGCACTGTGTGCTTACATTTACGCTCACATGCTTGCCTGCTTAGGATAATTAATCCCAACTAAAATGGTAAAATCAATTTTGGAAACTCATAGAATAGATCTCCACCACCCGAACCCAATCTCTGAAGGGTTTGACTAGCACCCATGCTATGGGTCGGTTGGACCAATCCGGAACCATCCGGTGGTGACTCCCTTGTGACTCTTTTGAGTCCGTATCATTCCCTAAGGGAACCCCTTTAGGAAGACTGCACTTTCGCTCCAAGTGCGGTTCCCGGTCCGTGACTTTTGCAAGCCTTTCTTTGGGCCTCGGCAGAAACCGACGCTCACAGCTGGTCATTTTTGAAGGTGAATTGATAATGCTTTCAAACGGTTGAGCTTTCTAGTCACTAATAATATAACTGAGTATGATGCATATCTATTCAGGCTTGAAGTACTACTGATGATTGATGCCCAAGAAGTAGAGGTATTTGGTGATTCAATGTTTGTTATTCACTAGTCCATGGTCAAGTGGGATGTTAAAGAGGATAAGCTCAAGCCTTATGTTTAATACATGAAGTTTATGGTTTACAATTTTAGCTCTTGCAAATTTATTCATACTCTTAAAGATGAGAATTGAATGGCCAATGCTTTAGCCACACTGGCCTCAGTGTATGAATGATCATAAAGTCAAATATAGCTTGTGATCATTGAGCATTCAAGGATCCCCTACTAAGGGTGAACGAGTTATGATGCTAGACCCGCCAGATGAAACTCTATGGTATGCTGATATCATGAGCTTTTTGAGAATCAATGCTTACCTAGAAGAAGCTAATAAGACAAATGAGCTGGCTTTAAGGAGGCTAGCAACTAACTTTACTTGACATTAGGGTGTCCTCTATAGAAGAACAATTGATGGTCTACAACTTCGATGAATATCTAAGAAGAAGATTGAAACATTCATGTAGACAATGCATGTTGGTGCTTATAAGTCCCATATGAATGGGTTTGTATTGTATAGAACGATCTTGTACCAAGGTTATTTCTGGCTTACCATGAAGATAAACTACATATAGTTTGTATGATGGTGTCATGAATGTTCTATTCATGAAGATCTAAGTCATATCTCATCAGTTGAATTGTAGAATTTGATGATCTAAGCAAAAATGAAAGTAAAATTTTGGTGAGTTAAAAACCTATAAAGATAGCTCACGTAAAATTTAAGATAAAGAAAAATATATGCTCGATGAGTTAGAAATCCACTTGAACAGCTCGTGTAGTAGAGTTCTTAAAGCAAAAGGAGAATGTCAAAATAGTTGCTCAGAAAATCTCATAAAGGACTAATTAGTGACAGGAGTTAAGTCTAATGCGTATTTGAGCTTCTATACTAGTTTTAACATATTTCATGCAAATTTTTTAATCTCATTAATGTAAATGAAATGCATGTTCATAACCTTAGCCATAAGTAATATAAGTTTCAAACATAAAACATTGTCTTTCTTTATTGTATATAATTTTATTGTTTAACAGTTTATGCAATATAGAACCTTAAGTGTAGCATAGAATCTTAAGTGTAGCGTAACACCCACAGCTTATAATCATTATCAATAGCAGATCCAACTATAAAGATCTCTATCAACATGATCGTACAAGAATGCCAGGTCCTCTTTACATGCTCTAAGAAGTAGGACAATAGTCATCTTCCCTCAAACTTTATCAATGATTAAGGGATGGTCTATCTATGGTTGTATTGATGATAGACTCTAGTAGGATTGTAGTGAGTGTAGGCTATGAATCCCAGTAATAAAATATAGTTGATATACATCCTCATTGTCACATGTTGGATGTACCATCATGGACATGTCCACCTGACCTCACTCTCGGGGATGGCTTCTATTTAGTCAACCTAACCGTCAAATGTCAGCATCCTCACCTCACTAAAGGTGTAGCCTCTCCTCATATAGCTATAAGGTACATATCTCTGAGGATCACCTATTGATGGTACCAAGATCTCTAGCTTTTCTTGAAGTCAGATCTGTAAAAAAATAAAATAATAAAAATAACAGCTTGCTGAGTTGAAAATTTTGCACAAGGTTACTCCGGTAAAAATTAGAGTAACCTGTTGAGAAGAAAATCGAAAGGGGTAGCTTAGACAAAAGTTAGGGTCTAATAGTAACATTAGATAGCCTAATGAGCTTAAAACCTCATAAGAGGTGCTCATGCAAAAATTAGGGTAAATATACAACTTTTTTAAGTTGAAAACCTATAAAGGCAGTTGAGAATTCATACTTATAATAGTAATAGACTACCATTGAAGCATCCCAATTGACCCCATTTCACTCTATTCAAGCTAATGTTTATCTCTACTATAATCATCAGAAAAGGGGTCTAACCCGATAACCATTGAAATTGTGTCAGTAGTCCAAATCTTGCTACCCTCAACTATGATGGGGTAGTCAACAGCTTGTGGCAACATAGTCAAAAGATAGCAGTAAGATCTATAAAGCTATATGTAGTCACTAGTAATCTTATTATGGTAGGGTTGATATCAAATGCCCTGATCAGATATGGGACCACCTCTCCAGTAAGCATCGATATTATTAGCATTATCATCATGTTGCATGTGAACCTGAGCATAGCAGTAAACTCCTTGTACATTAGACACAACTCTACATGTCTGAACTAGAAGATATGAGCCATTAGATCTTAAAATTGCACCATAGTGTGTAGAAAAGTAAAGTTAATGGAGACTTACTAGAATGTCTTCAGATATTGGAGTTTGAACTCTCTCGATCAGTCCCATTTAGTATTGCCCCACTGGTAAGAGGTAGTATAAAAGGCAAATCATGATTATTGAGTCATTGTCTATTCTTGCATAGAAGAATAGATGGGTTATGTTTTAGCAGTAGAACAGAGAATACATAATATTCTTGTATAAGAATAATGATAACAAGCATCTTGGGTTTTCATTATCAAATCCAAAGAGGTACAGAGTTTAAGCATTCAATAATGTTCAGTATTCGTACACCATAACCCAAGTGTATTAAGCCTGAAGCCATGTAAGGCTAAACAATCCTACTTATTATTTTAGTGTAGAAACTAAGAGATTCTATATAGTGTTATGAAGGAAGATGTTATATCACTGCTCATTGTCATCGCCGATTTAATCCTCCTCTAAGCTGGGGCTAGGGGACTCTACTTTGATGTTAGAGTACATTAGATCTTAGTCAACCATGAGATATCTATTATCAGTTACCTAGTCATCTTAGCATAAACATCACATGACTCACTCACATCACGATAGTGGCCTTGCATTGCATGATCATATAGGCATATAAGATGAACATTCTTGCATAAGCATTTTGCATAACACATGCTACAGGTACTCATATGTAATTCTAGTATCTCCACATTATGATGTTAATGTAGCCTAATCAATAGTCGAGAGAGATCTTCCATGGCATCTTAAGGCACCTGCGTAGGTCATCAAAATCACAATCAAGGATCAACAAAATCAAAAGCATGCCAATGCACAAAGAGCTACTTACATAAGTGGTATTCAAAGGTGTAAATGCAATCTTCTCTTTCTCTTTGGCACATGGAATATCACCTTATAAGGATGCCTATCTCTATCATATGACTACATATAAGGGTTCTATAGCTACAGAAGCTACCCCACAATCAAACCTTATGGATAGTCAAATGTAGGAGGTACCTCAAGGCTCATCACCTTAGTCATTGGTACTACCCCAATCACTATGCTCTGTCTCTCTTAGGGGTACCTCTCCATTGAGAGCTCCCTACCATAGTAGTCGAGCCACGTGATATGATCTTACCACCAGAGATAGCAGGATGACCTCTAAATCCACTAGCTCTTTAGCACTCTATTCTTTGTTACTAGATAGCTCTATAGGCCCCATCAACTATGTTTGGATGAATGTCAGATAGTCCATAGGAGACTTTGATAGGCAATCACTCTTAGAGATGCTAGTCAGTGCAGTCATGATCTTTGGTTTAGCATTGATACAAGATGACTAAAACATCATTTGGGGTAGCATTGAAGGCTCTACATAGCCTCTTAATCCTTAACACCAGTTGATGACACACTCTCCCAGATAGAAGAGTCAACACTCAGGGTACTCAATTAAAATGTATCACTCATCTTTATATGCTGATGCCTCAACATATCCAGAGAAAGGCATGTTATGCCATGGATCAGGATGAACCTACAACCAACCAACGTATATCAAATAGAATCAATAAATACCTACTCAGGTATATTTTAAACCAATTACATTCAATTTTGTACTAATAAAGTTATAGTTTCTCATGTTTATCTGATCCTAGATGAGGTCATTAAGGTACTCCCTTAACGGATCTAAATCTATTTATGTTCTCTAGTGCTGGATGTTCCATGCCAGCATGCATGGAAAACCATGGGGCAATCCACTTAGGACTACTAGCTTGAGTAGTAGTCCATACTTGTAAGCCATAATCTGTAAGATTAGCATGATTAGATAAGTCAAAATAAATCATGGTAGGATGATACAACTAAAGGAATCTGAGAGTATACCTTGATCATTGACCAATATCCAATGATCCTATCTTTGTAATATCTATAGTAGAGGTCTAAGCCATATATTAGCTGAGCAAGACCAGCGCTGCCCTAGTTGAGGCTTTATGCTACTATTAAGTTATGTAAAGCCTAAAGCACTCACATGTGGATGTCATTCTTGGTATCGTTATGCTCTCCCGAAGACACTCATATGTAATGTCTGCTCCTCACAGCATGAGTGATGCCTAGTAAGTAGTATATGATATTGAAGAACTAGTATGGAGATATCAACCTTGCATTAAACTAGATTGGGACCCTATTGCATTCTAATCCTATGATCCCAGTAAATATCCCCAGGGTGATAGCAATCTCGCCCAATGGCAGATGGAAGGTGTGCATAGAATCCATCCATCTCTCTACCATCACTGTAATGGTGTAACAACTACTCTTCTTCTCCATGTTAGTATCGTAAAAGATGTATCGTCTGAATCTACTTTGATCTACATACTCTCATACCTCATATGGGAGTCATGAATACCACTTATGCATGTCACGAGTACTACCAGTGTCAAACCCAGCCCGTATCTGGAGTAACATGCTCCCGTAAGATACACAACGACCTCCCAAATGGAAATCTCTACATATACTACAAGGGATACGTAGTACATAAATATACATAAATGCAGTATGGGGACCACTGATCACATGTTTTTATGTTGCTTTTTCATAATCATTTCATATGTGTTTTAAGTATTTTGTTTTAGTTTTCTTTAAGTTTTACTAAGTATTTTGTATGTTTTCATTATTTTACTAATTTTGTTGGTGAAGAGTCCCAAA
>CANYBF010556844.1:0-10867 GCA_948192965.1 Dalechampia spathulata | reverse complement strand
ACATTTGCATACAATAAGAATCTCATTCCATAAACTCTTTATGGATTCCTTTGCACTGTTCCAATATCATGGACTTCAATATATAGTTTAATACTCCAAGTAAAACAAGTTCATGTAAAACATTGTACTATATAATGAATAGTGCCTTTATTAATGAAATGTATAGTTCAAATACACATGATGCTCTAGAGCATACACTAACACTATAGAAAAGAAAAGGAAAATTAGAAGCAAATAAAAAAGCCCATATTCAAATTCAAGGAAGAACATTCAAGGATTAAAAAACAATATAACATCTATTCTTCTTCCTTTCTTATTTTTATTTCAGCTAGTTTTTAAAATGATTTTATAATTTGATTACTAATCTGATTCTTAAACTTGTATAAATAGTTTAGAGATCCTCTACATTGGGGATTTAAAAATTTTGCTATAACTTTTTTTGATGAATAAGAATGAAGGAGATCAACTAACATGTAAGAGTTACTCCACCTTATGCCATGTCTTCTCTACTTTTTAATAAATATCGATTGCAAAGATCATTGGAAATGTATTTTTTAAGAAAATTTTAAAATGTTTTTATTGCTATTAATCATATTTTCAACCAACACAACCTAAGAGTACTTTATCCTTAAGACGTTTTAATAAAAATCAATCTGATAAAAGTAGAGGTATTTCTAGCATGGTTCTTCAACTGATTAATGTTTTTATAGTTTGAAATTACAATGTTGGCTTTGTCAAGATAGAAGAGAGAAGGATGACTTGTATGGGTTCTTTTAGGGATTTGGCTTTTATGATTTTAAAATCCCTTTTAAATATAGATTCTGTTATGATAAGACTATTAGGTTTAAGGTTTATAAAGAGGTTTATTTCAAAGAGTGGATTTGATGATTGAAGAACAAGAAGTTGGAAAGATGGATTTATTTCTTGAGGTATACTAGAACCTGGATTTGAGGAACCAAGCCTTAATGAGTTAGAATTTTAGGATTACCATGAATTTTTCCATTCCTCTTCCCCATATAATTTCATATATGAGTATTCCACCTTTTGAAACCATTCATCATAGGGACTGAATTGTACTCTAGGTCTAAACTTTGGATTAACCATAACTAGAGTTGGCTGAGTGCTAAAGCCATTTTGAATTATAAACTTATACATAATGGCTTAATTCGATCAAGGCCATTCATATGCAAGAGCCATTGCTTCAACCTAAATTATTTAAGCCCATTAATTAATTACTAGTTAAAAAAATTAATGCTTAGTTAATCATTTTTATAATTGATTTGGTAGGTTTATTAATTAGACAGTTAGGGTTGGTGGTTAAGTAAAAGTAAGAAGGTGGGTAGTTGAAATTAGACATGAAAATGGAAATGGTGGGCAAGTTTCTGGGATGTGCAATATATAGTTGAGGAATGAACATTGCTTATAAATATCAACTAAGGACGTCATAAAAAGGAGCCAATAGTCAACAATTAAAACACAAAGAACACTAATAAATTTAGTAGCAAAAGAATTATTATGAGTATTTTCATTTTTATGAAACACCAATTTCATTTTCATTTTCTATGTATACAACTACTGTTCCTTATTACAAACAACCACATTTTTTGCTTTCAAATCAATTCTAGCTTACATTTTCAATTGCTTTAGCTTATTTTACTCATTTATTATTGTCAAGTTCAAGCAAATTACTAAAAAAAGATTGAAATTTTCAATCATCAATTAGGTGTTAGGCACAAATTTATTGTTTAAGGAAACAAAAAATTCTCTAGCATACTTAAAACTTAATTCCAAAATTCTAACCAACAAAAGTAACTAAGAAAATGTACACTATTGTTTATAAATTTATATGATTTTGTAGAAAATCATAATTTTAAATAAAATTGTAAAATATTCTAAAGGTTTGGAATTTTAAACCAAAATTTTTTTACTTACATGAAACTAACATGTATATAAAAATTATTTAAAAAGATTCATCAGATAAATTTTAAAACTTTACTTAATTTTAACCAAATATTTAAATCAGATAAAATTGTAACTAATTTTTAAAATTGAGATAAATTGATCAAATTTAAAACTTTTATCAAAAATTACAAATTGAATTAAAGTTTAAAATTTTTTTCATTAATATCCCTATAGTAAATCATTATTTTTTTATTTAATTTAGTATTTGAACATGATGAAAATATATCAAAAATAGTCCCGATGAAAGCAAGATTTATTGATAAATCATGTTAGATTCATAAAATAATAAAAATAATATTTTAAGTTTATATTTTTATGCTAGTCATTACTTGGACCTCTTTTATGTTTTAGATTCTAAGTTCCATAAATTAGTAGTTCATATTGACCAACATTTTTGTAACTTTTTTAATTTTAAATGTGACATTATAAATTTTATTCAATAATACTAAAAAAATATAAATCTATTTATTTTATATTTTATTTTTAATCTAATGTTTAAAAAGAATGTAAATAAAATAAATAATTTTTAAAATTCTTGACATTTGACAAAATGCATAAACATATTTTATGTTTATGACAATTAATTATAATGAATTTATTATATATTATACTTGAAAAAATTACTTTATATGTTTTTTCAATCGAATGCTAACATTGTTTACTTTTTGATTATGAAAAAGAAATTATTTGTTGAGAGAGAAATAAAGATATCAAATTTCTACCAAGATAACTAGAAATTCCAACCAATAAAAATCATAATGAACCTTTTTTTAGTCATAAAGTTGATAATACATTGAATTAAAAAAATTCTACTATAAATTAATATATAAAATGAGTCATACCAAAATTTAGTAAATTAAATTGATATTTACATTACTGTTATTGAAAATATTAATTTAAAATATTTAATAATATAAATATATTTATCATTTTAAAAAGATGTTACTTTCAAAAATTTACTTTGTAGTAACAATCATGTCAAAAATTATTAAATAATTACTTGTTATATTTATGTTTTCATTAGAAATTATTGAAAATAACAAATAAAATTTAAATATTTTCATAAAAAATTATAAGGTTGCTAAAATTATATAATATTTAAAAGATTTAAATTTTTTAAATAATGACATTTTGCTTATATGGTGTTGATGAGCCAATAAAAATATTGAAAATAATGCATCAATAATCAAAGAAGCTTAACATATATTCTAAAATGAAGACTTAATAATTCATTCATTTATGGCAGCATTTACATTAGTGAGTCTATAACAACAATCATAAATAAACCTATAGAAAGAAATCAAATGGTGGAAAATATCTTAATGAAAGAATAATAAAAAGAATAAAAATAATGAGATATATAGGCAATGCAATCTCCTATAAAAAACTTGACAAGGTCATTCTCTTTTATGCCTCCTCAAGTTTATCATTGGTTTCAACAATGGACAACTTGGTAAAGTAATGAATAAATGCTCCTTGAGGTAAGGGTTTTGTTATAAATCTATAACTTGATCAGTTGCATGAAGATAACAAACCTAAACTTATTTGGCCTATAGTTGATCTTGAATAAAATAAAAGTCAACTATAATATGTTTCATTTCGTTATGAAAAACTGGTTTTTCATAAAGATATATAGTACCAATATTATCATATAAGATCGTCAACATAGTAGCTAATGAGTTCTTAAGCTCTTTGAGAATATTTATGATCTAAGTGGTTCTAGCTAAGACAGTTATACTAGCTTGATACTAAACTTTAGTAAAAGAATGTGATTGCATTTTCTTCTTTGAAGACTAATAAATTATTAAGCTATTGAAATATGTGATGTAACCAATTATGGAAGTTTGATTATCTAATTTGAACACACTAATAATCAATTACCATTTTCATGAATAAGTAATAAAGAATGAGTGATGATATTTTTGAGATATTAAAGAAATCATTTGACAACATGTTAATGAGTATCCAAAGGACAATGTATGAATTGAGCTAATTTATTGATTGTGAAAGAAATGTCTCTTCATGTAAACAATATGTATTGGAATTTACCTAAAATACAATGATAATTAGAAGCATCAATAACAAAATTTGGAAATGCTAATGTAAAGATGTAGTAAAGCTCATGGGCATGGGCATGCCTTTAGAATCTTGCATATGTACCTCCTGTAATAAATTTAATATGTATTTTTATTATGAAAGTGATAAGCCTTTAAGTGAGAGAATTACATTAACATTTAAAAAAATAGTTTAAATGAGTAAGATCCTTAGGGGGGAGGTAACTTGGTAGTTTATCAATGACATTTTTCACACCATTAACAAGATTACCCATAATCAAAATATATATTAAAGCCAAAATTATACAAAATGAATAGAGAGGAATCAATCTTAGAGTGATAAAATCCTATCAAAATAAGATATATATTTATTTCATTATACCAGGATCATGAAGCTTGCTTAAGAACATAAATTTCCTTTTATAATTTATAAATGTAAGAAGAAAGAGTCAACTATTCATACTCGATAGACTGTTACATATACTCTTCTTCATCAAGTCTACCTTGAAGAAATGCATCATTGACATCAAGTTGATGAATGATCCAAACACATTAAGTGGCAATATTAAGAATAAGTCTAATTGTAGTTGGATTAAATCAATATCAAGCCTTTGAATGAATCCTTTTACAACTAATATGGCTTTATACTTATTAACAAAATCATCTACTCTGTACTTGATACTATATAATAATTTACAATCAACCATATTCCAAGAAGAGTTATTAGACACTAAATCTCAAGTATGATTTCTATGAATGCATCAAATTCTTTTCTCATGGCTTGACTTCAATGAGGTTATGTTTGGACATGCTTATATGTGGTAGGTATGGAATGGAGTGAAGTGTATGCAAGCAAGGATTGAATTGTTTTGATTTATTGATGTTATTCTTAGATCATGTTATTAAAGGGTGTGTATTTTTAAGAGTAGGATTTAAATTTATTGTTAGTTAGGTTAAGTTGGTCAAAAGATTAATTATGGGCATAATGATTAAAAGATTATTTATGGGTATCATGGTGGAGGTGGTGGGAGTGTTACAATGAGATTTGGAGTTATTATTGGCTAGTTAAGACTAGTCATAGGATTTATTATAGGCATAGTGTTTGAAGGGTTATTTGTGGCACAATGGTTATGGAAGAAAAATTTTAATGATGAGTTAAAGATGGTGTAGTGGCATGTTAAGGAATACCTAGTTCAGGGAACACATGAGATTAACATATATGGTACCATAACAATTGGAAGTGGCAACTTTATCATTTGATAAGAGACCAAACATATTATAATTTATTAGTAATATTATCCTATGCAAATATTTTTAAATTTTGTTTTAAATAGGATAATATATTTTAAAAAGAAACTTTATTTTCAAAAAATAAAACATCTTATAGGAGGTATATTTTGGATGAAATCAAATCATAATATTGATAGCATTAAAATTTATTTGAAAAATCTAAATAAACACATGGTGTTGAACATGACTTTAATTTGTGTTTGATATGTGAGCATAATCAAGGATAACACAATGAGTTAAAAATATAAAGTGAATCTAGCTTATAATTCTCTTGAAATAATATTTCATTTAGAGATTGTATCATTCAAAAGAGGTGTAGAAAATTTGTTTATAAGATATACCACATGAATACATGAAAAGTTTTAAAATTGAAGAGGAAGTAAAGCTTAATGCATGAGTATTTTGGTTGTTTCAATAACATGATGATGTCATCATTCAACAAGTGCCACTCTTTGGGGAGTGTATATAGGAGATGTGAGATGTTTAAGATAGTAAGTATTTAAATAAGTTAGTAAATTTTGAAATTCACTACCACTATTAATGTAAAGAGATACAATTTAGTATTAAAACTTTTATTAATAAGTGGATGTAAACTTTTGAAAATAGTGAGATAAAATTATGGCATTAAAATATTTTTGAAGAAATGGATGCAAATTTTTAAAAATAATTTCAACTTGTTTTTTTTGCTTTTTAAAAGTATATAATCATATATATCTTAAAAATTGATCTACAAAAAGCATATAATATCCTGTATTATTAATTGATATCATAACCGATGTTCTTCATAAATTATTATACATAATTTAAAGAGGTTTTTAACTTTACTAAGAATTTTTTAAAAAAGGTATCCTATGCATTTTTTTTAGTAAAGTGATAATTACAAAAAAAATGATTGACTAATTAAAATGTAAGAAATATGCATATTATTGAAAAACTTGGCATAAAATATGCTTATTTAGATGTTATAGTGATGATGCCATAGTTCAATTGATTGAATCTTCTCAATCATGAAGGCATTAACCATGCTTTGGTTGCTTTGAGTCCACTCATACAACTTATCTATAGTTTTCCTATTCATTAGTTGTGTTCTCATTATTAGATCCTTCATAAAAAAATGATATGGATAAAATTTAATAAAAATGTTATTATCATGATAAAATTGAGAAATAGAGATACAATTTTTTGAAATATGTATGGCATAATGGGTGTTAAAAAGCTGAAAGTTGAGATCTGAATGTTAGCATTACCAATAATGATTTATGTAGCATTTCCATTATCGATAGTGGTTTTTTTTTATCCATGGTAGTCTCATAGTGGTGTTAAATCATTAATATTCATGATGATATGATGACTACCATTTGAATCAATAATCCAAGTGCATTAACTTTATGGAGAAGAAGTTGTAAAATTGGCTCTTACTTAAACATGGTTGTGGGAAGCAAAGCAACACACATTTACATTATGCTTAAGGTGATCATAGAGTTAATAAAGATTAATATGAGTAGATACCTATTAATTTGAATGATATTGATTATATTATTTAGTATTGACGTAAGCATAATGATTTAAATATTCTTATGGGCGTAATACTGGTCGTCTACTAGTGGTTTGATTTGATTAAGAATTAATGCATTGATCAATAGTTGCTATAATAGTAGGAATCACCTTGGTATCTTTATATTGAAGAAATAGTTCATGATCAAGAAGCTTATCATAAATTTCTTCATATGTGATAGTTGTATCATGAGAGAGAATAACTATTAAAAGAGCTTTATATTCAAGACCTAGACCTTTTAATATATGAATGATAAATTGAGAGTTAGCGGTTAGCTCACCAACAATAGCAAGTTCATTAATAGTAGAGCAAATGTTATGAAGATACTCAATGATAATGTGGGAGCCACTTGAAATACATGCTAATTTATCTTGAAGGCTAATAATCTAGGTCTGAGATTTATTAGCAAATTTTGTAAAGGGAAATTGTCATGTTGTTAATATTGCATTTTCACCCCTTGCACATGCATGCTTAGTTACCCTTTTTAAGCATGTATTACGACTTGTTTCCTTATTGGGATGGCTTGATATAGGTTCTCATTCCCAAGATTGAGTTGTATACATGGGTTTTATACCATCACATGTCATTTGGGCCTATAGTAAGATTGCCGTTTGGCCCGTGTAAGGTGGTACCCTTGGTGGGCCTCCCTATACGTGCATGCTTATTTGCCCTTTTTGGGCACATATTATGACTTGTTTCCTTATTATGATGGATTGATATAGGTTCTCATTTCCAAGATTAAGTTACATACATGGGTTTTATGCCATTACATGCCATTTGGGCCTATAGTAAGACCATCATTTAGCCCATGTAAGGTGGCACCTTTGGTGGGCCTCCCTGTACGTGCATGCTTAGTTGCCCTTTTTATGCATGTATTGCGACTTGTTTCCTTATTGGGATGACTTGATACAGGTTCTCATTTCTAAGATTAAGTTGTATACATGAATTTTATGCACTCACAAGGCATTTGGGCTTATGGTATACCTACCGTTTGGATCATGCAAAATAGCACCCTTATAAGGCTTCCAACAAACATAGTTAGAGGAATGAGACTTTATGTCATATTCGCATTTTTAGCATACACTATATTGATGAAACAATTGATGTGCATTGTTTTTTTATATGTTATAATTAGGATGATGACATGAAATTATATGATATGTGAATGTTATGGAAATTGAATGATGTGATAATTGATTGATGCCATGATATTGCTATGAGAATAATGAATGAAATCAATGAATACAGGTTCAGTGAATGATGATAGTTTGATGGATTCGATGTTGAGAACACTTAATATAATCGATTGTGGCAATTGATTAAACGTACATATATTCATATATAAAAAGGTATGTATGTATATATACATAAGAATATAAGGTATTAAGATGATTTTAAGTGTATTAAGTGTATTAATTAATAATGCAAGCATAATGTGTGTATATATGTATATATACAATTTTTAATGTATAATGGAATGAATATATAAGTATAAGTAATGTATAAGTGTATTAGTAATGTATTAGTATAAGTATGTGATAATAATATTTAAATATTATATTGACATGTGATGAAATGATATGATATGATATTATTATATAGAAATAAGAAAATGAATTAAATATTGAGTATGTAAGTAGATTAATAAATATGTATATGGAAATAAATAAGTTAGTGGGATATTAAGTTAGTATATTTTATTGAAATTGGGCTAGGTAAATGTGTTAGTGGAGTTTTAAGTTATTATATTTTATTGATAGTGGGATAGATAAATGTGATAGTGGAATGGGAATATGTAATGGTAGATGGAGAGAGAAAATATAATATTAATATATTGAATTAGTGGAAAAAGATGGAGAGTATTATTATATGAATAAATGAGTATTGGAGTATAAGTTGTAGTATAAAATACATATTTCAAGGGATTGATTGGAGGAATTTGAATTAAATATGTATGATTATACGTATTAGTATGACTTAAGGGCTATGATCATGTGTGGTAAGGTGTATAGTTGCTACCATAGAACCACCCTACACCTTATCACTCATTCCATTCGTATTTTTTCCTCTCTTTCATATATCATACCACTCATTTTCTTATCTTTTCTCCTTATGACTGAAACCTTATCTCTTCCTTCAACCATTTTCATCTTCTTTCATCTCTTTCTTACATTTCTTCATTTTCTCCTTAAGAAAAACTAAAACCTACTTCATCTAGTTCAAGTTTTCTCTTTAATCTTCATGTATAACCCTAGAACTATATGATTTACTCAAGGTTTGTTCAAGATAACTTCATTTCCATCTTGTTCTAAAAGAGGCAGAAGCATTTTTCTTCTAAGCAACCAAAAACCGCATCATTTTCCTACTTCCTTTTACTTTGATCTTCAAGATCAAGCTAGATTTACATGTTTCCTTCAAGGTCTGGCCAAATATCTTTTTGTTATTCAACTTTAAAAAGGTGACCGAAATATCTTCTTCTTCTTCTTCAAGTGTAAGGCTGAAATCCATTAGATCTATGTATTAACATATAAACCATAACTTATATGGTGTTTAACTCCTATTTTTCTTGTTAGATCAAACTTCTAAGTGCATGCATGTATGATTTTGGTTGTGAGCTAAAATAAGAAGTTCAAACAAGGTAGTTTTATGAAGATCTTGATAGATCAGGTGTTAAATCAAGTGAAGATTCAAGTTTTAGTTTGGTTTGTATTTGTTGCTTGAAGGTGAGTATGGATTAGTGGTAGATCTAGTAGATCCATGCATTTTGAGTGTAGATCATGATATGGCTGAATGGTTTATGGTTGATCTAGTAGTTTTAGTCTTTAATTTGAAGTTTTTGGTGATTAATGATGTAAAAGTGATGAAATAAAGTGGTTATGTGTTGTGTGGGTGTGTGTTTGATGGATTTACATGCATGGTTGAAAGGATCTGTGAGCGCTGGTTTTTACCGGGGCCCAAAGCGAGGCTTACGAAAGTCACGGACCAGGGATCACACTTGGAGTGAAAGCTCAGTCTTCCTAAGGGGTTCCCTTAGGGAATGATACAGACTCGAAAGAGTCGCAAGGGAGTCGCCATCGGATGATTCCGGATTGGTCAAACCGACCCATAGCATGAGTGCTAGTTAAACCCTTCAGAGATTGGGTTTGTGTGGTGGAGATCTATTCTATGAGTTTCCAAAATTGATTTTGCCATTATAGTTGGGATTAATTGTCCTAAGCAGGCAAGCATACGAGCATAAATGTAAGCATACAACGCGTTATGTGATTTGGCGTTTGCAAGGTTGCACGTAAAATGACATATAAAGCTATATGACATTTGAGTGGCATGGCATGCATGGAAGCGATAAAATAACATGGCATATGCATGACATGTGAATGTGAATGACATATCATGTGCATGATATGGTAACCTAGTATGGTATGTAAGCACATGATAGTAGCAAATAGCGTATAGCGTTATGCGTTAACGTTTTTGGTTTGTTTTAGCATTTGGCGTATAGCGTATGCAATGTGTATGTATAGTATATGGGGTGTGACATGGCATGTGCATGACATGGCATGTGCATGACATGTGAGATGAATGGTCATTTTGTATGTATGACATGTGAAGTGATGTGTGACATGACATATGCATGGCATGTATAGTAGAATGTGCTTGTGTCAATTGACATTATCACATCCTGCATTACGTGAATTTCTGTGCATTTATAAATTAATGTTATAATGAAATTTCTATGATAATGATGTGATTATGGTATGGAATAGTGAGTATGATAATTAGAAATGCGCGTTAAGCTTAAAAAATGGGGTATTTCATTTTCCGACGCAAACCCCTAACTTGATGGAAAATGGTACTCAAACTTCTTTTCGGAGTTATATACTTTGAATTTTAATAAACGGTTTTGACTTTTGTGTACACGTTAACTTTATCTAGGCATATGTGAATTTTGAAAATTTTAGAATAAAAATTATTTTTGACGTTAAAATTAAATATTGACGATATAGGC
>CANYBF010556783.1:0-45231 GCA_948192965.1 Dalechampia spathulata | reverse complement strand
CGTACGGCCGTACGCGACGTTAGAATTGACTTTTAAGGCAGAAAACTTAGCTTTCTTCATAAGTCTCTTCTTCTTTCCTTAAGCTTAAACCCTACCAATTCTTCCTTTTATTGATTCTTAGCCTACCAAACATTAGAAGACGAGTGATCGAAGTCGGAGGGTGATCTTGTTGAGGTTAGAAGCTTGGGCTAGAGCTTGCTTGGTTTAGAAGGTTTGTGCTAAGCTTATGCTTTTACTTTGCTAAAGCTTGTTTGGTTATTCTAGGATGTGATTGAGATTGTTCGGGGAATAATCTCTTATACTATGTTGTCATTGATGATTGTATTGCTTGATTGATGGATGTACATGTGAAAGTGATGCCTAAATCATGAGTATACGTATTAGGCATAAGGAAATGAATAAGAAAAGAGTAAAGAATGAGAAATGATGAGTGCAGAGCTAAGCTCTGGGCACGCTGGGTCAAAAATAATGGATATTCCTTAACGGAATGATATGATAATGCCCTCCCCAAGTAGGGGAGATGAGTCTCGAGACATAGGTGCTGGGCACCAAATGAGTTAATGCCCTCCTTCGGGAGATAAGTACCGGTACATACAGGGACCCAGTGTGTGCGAAAGGCAATGTGCACATTCAGGAAAATAAGAGTGATTGAGAGTACGAGTGACTTTCAGGAGCATTGGCACGCATTGCATACGATGTGTACGTTTTAGTTATGATTGTACTTATGATTGCAGTGCATTGCCCTATGTGTTGATCATGGTGATATACTATGCTCTGATGCCTGTTGATTGAGCTATCTTGTATGTGTTTTAGCACCACTGAGTTTTATACTCAGCGTTTGTCATTTGATGAACGTAGGTTCCGAGCCGACTGGAGAGCCACCTGAGAGACGGTAGAGTCGTCAGTAGAGAAGCCTGTTCTCGAAGTGGTACGGAGAGGTCCGGCAATCTCCGAGTCTTTTTGTATTAGGAGCTTTTGTAATTGTATTGGCAGTAGATAGTACTGTTGTTTTTGGTGGTGAAATGTTAATGCATACGTACACTTGTATAGCACACTTTTGCCTGAGTAATATGATGGTGTGGTTAGTGAATTATGGTGTACCAATGCATGGTTATGTTTTATCCAGGGATTATTGAATGAATGTCTGAATGTATGCCATGCTACGCACTGTTTCACCACTACTACAGGTTGTTTGTACCCATACGAATGTCTAAAGGTTTGAAATAGGACGTATCCCTGGTAGTGTACGTGGCGGCTTTCCCTAGGGACGGTCGTTGCGTATGCTACGGGAGCATGTTCCTCCCGGTATGGGCTGGGGTGTGACAGATAGATAGATGCATTAACCTTTGATAGTGTTTCTAGAAGTAGAAATGCTTGAAGTGCCCTAATTGTAGGTATATTTAATGATTAAATCCCATATATTAGGTGCAATTATTCAAACCTAATCCTTATTATATATAATTAGCAAGAATGTCTCATAATCAGATCTTGAACATGTACGCCGGCCTACGTGATGTGTAGCTCGCAATCTTCTCATATATGGACAATTCACTGCATATTTCTTCTGTGCTAGTTGTTCTACTTCCATGTTCAAATATACATATAAAAATCAAAAGCAAACAAACGCATAGTCCCACTAACATGGCTTCAACACCATTGGACCATTTGGCCTAATTCCCCCCATCATCACCGTCTAATATAAAAGTTTTAAACTTTCCAAGGACTGTGATTAGGCTTTTTGAAGATTACCGGCACACGCACACACACACATATATATATATGTGACATTCCTTTTTCCTTTTTCTAAATGGTTCTCACATGCTTTTGTAAGAAATTCCTACCCATCATGACCGTATAATCTTCGTCTAGTTTTTTTGAATTATTACTAGCAAGATATGAATTAATTATTATATGATAAAGATAAATAATTTAAATTATAATATAATATCATAGATAAGTTCCTTTTTTTACATCCTCGTACCTTCCTACGTGGAAAAAAAGAATCATGACCGGCATTAACTTAGTGGTAGAGCATATCTCTATTAATTATCTCTTTATGCTTAGGGTTGAGATTTGAATCATCCAAGGCTTATTAACATGACATATTTCTTCTATTTTAATTAAGATTTGATATCAAATTTCTCTTCAAAAGAATAAATGAAACGATTCATGTAAGATTTAATATAAATCTAACTTTCTAATATATATATAATTCGAATACATATTCATCCAATGAATGCGAGCGTGGCAGACTAAGCCAGATAGATTAAAAAAAAGACAGTTTTTATGAATTTTTGGTACTATTTTAAGAAACAAAAAAAATGGAAGGTTCTGACGTGCGAGTGAGTCCAAGTGTCAGATGATGATTGGAATACGAGGTGACATCAGCCTTGGAGATTGGAACAGTACGCAGACCTGTGCGAAATGCGCAGGTTAAGTTAAGCGTGTGGCCATTTTCTGACGTGGCAGAGTTTTGAAGGTTTCTGCTTCTGGGAGCTGACGTCAACGCACCACCTGTCTATTTATGCCTGATTTGGTGGCATCTAATAAATGATTTTCTTAATATTAACAAAATAATAAAATCAACATATAATATATTTATATTTAAAATATGAAAAATAACCAATAAAGGGTTTACAACTTTATTTCTATTTTGTTATGCTGCCTTTTTAATTTTTAGAATTTGACCAACAACAATTCAAATAATTTTTAATATCTAGAATTTTCATTAATTATCTTTTAAAAAAACTATTATACGGTAAGAATTTATTATATAAGATTACGAACTCATTAATAACATGATAATATGCAACACATATCTCTATCATATTAATAAATTTTTAATTCCATACGATGAATTCAAACCATACAAGAATTTCTTTATCTTATTTTCATCATAAAAATTATCATTTTAAGAAATAAGATAATATATTCAGATGAAATTAGAAATAATGCAATATATTTTTCTTATATAGAGACTTAGTAATACCCGAACTAATTTGGAAATCATTATCAGAGTGATTACATTAAATTACTGTTGGTAGCATGTGTTGAAATATTTAATGAATAATACGAGAATGGAGAATGACAGAAGATATCAATTCATGTGTTACCATTCATAGTGAAGTAGCCCTCTTTTTGATGTCTGAGTGCCTTATTCTATCTATCAAAGGGGAAGATAGAGGGGACGTTTGGAGTGTAAGGTGATATGATAAAACCATTCAATTCAACAAAATTAAAGAAGGGTGTGACTTGAGAGAGAAGGAACATACTTGAGATAGGAATCACATTTTATTTGCAATTACTCTAAGCCTGCACACCCCTAAATTAAGCATTAATTATGTCAACCTTGACGTCATACTGTCATAAATATGAGCTTATACCCTCCTCTTTTTCTTTGTTTCTTTCTCACGTTTCCTTCCACACCAAGCATTCTCCCTGCATTTGGCAACACGCTACCTCTCTGAATCCATACAAAATAGCATATGGCTGGGTGATCGCCTACCTTCGTCCACAAAATCAATTTTTATTGAACTAAATATCAAATAATTCATGAATAATTTCATTTGTTTATAATTCTAGAGTTGAAGTTTACTGGTTTCAATTTTTTTTGTTTATTATCAAATTAATTTATTAAATGAATCTCATCAAATAAAATTTTATCGCATTAAATTTTAAATAATTAAGGCTAAATTAATGCATGCATACGTAGACAGTCTCTTCCACTAAATTAATATCCTGCTTCTCTTATAGTCAACCCCTCGGTTTCTACGATGCATCTTAGACAGTCTATAGTACTATAGATCTTTCCACGGAATTCGAAGCATACTCCAGATTCCGGTTTATGTCCATCATTTGACCAACTTTCTAAGCGCCCAGGCTGGGCTAGTTACCATGAAGTTTTTCCATTGCAAGTGCAATCCTTGTGTTTCTATTTAGGTGCCTTGGGGGCTCATCTATTGTAGTGAAGCCTACATCAAATACTCTACTTACGTAGGATATGATCCTTTTTATCAAGAATTGTGCAGAGATATACCTGTGGACGGAGTGGTGTCAAGAATGAAGAAGCTGGATTTGTTAATGTTATAGTTCGGACGAGAAGAGAGGAAACTTCACGTCGAGAAATGGGCTGTGTGGAAAGAAAAAGAAGCCCATGTCATTAGTCCAACAAAATAAGAAAGCCTACGTTGAATTCATGATCTGGAAATTTTCTAATTGTAAGCTCAAGTGAACAAAGCCACGGCAGGATTTACGCGTATGAATCCTCGGGAATCCCAATTCTCTAAAGAACCGTGGAATTGAAAAGAAAAGGCTTGAGATTACATGCTTCCAGACAGATGCCGTTCTAATAAAAGCCATATTCAGGCTTTGGTATCCCTGAGATCAGATGATGAAATAATGCACAGGCAAGTATGTCAAATGTCAAATTCCGAATGAGATTCGTATAATGTGAATCAAACTATGATCTAATGAGTTTTCCCTTTCTTTCTGAACTTAAATAAATAAGGAAATTTGTGAAAAGCAGAAGAAAACACTCCACCTAAATATGATATCAGTTAACCTCTTTCAAAGTGCAGGCCATTAGAAAAACCGAGCAGCAACGCGGTGGACAAGCAGTGGAACGTGTAACCAACAAGATAGGTGCAGGATTCGAGTAAAATCTACCTTCCATCTCATTGCAGCGAACAACACACGCAGTCCAACAAGATACCTCTACTTCTCACGGATGAATGGATTCCGCACTCTCCACTGAATCGTTAATTTCAACGTAAAGAAAGAGGAGACAAGGATCAAATTTAGTTAGAAAAGAAAAAATATATTAAATAAAATGGCTTGCTAGCTAATATTATTGAAATCCATGGATCCATATGAAGATGAAGATATAACACATTGATTTAGTTTAAAAGAAATGTAAAATACGAACAATATAACGTAAAATCTGGAATTTTAAATGGGAATGAAATAAAAATTCAAGAAGATAAAGAACCCTACTTTGTGTTATGATCCGTCCAACCTCTTTGCTGTATTAGTACCTTCAAGAAAATTTTCATTAGTTTCCGCAGCCATGGTGGTGGAGACGGAGCTGAGAACTATTCTGGCAACTGCTGGGACTGATTATCAAGGAGCTGTTTAGAGTTAGGCTGCAGTGCAGTGGGGTCTAACAATAGCAGATGTAGTGGCTGATCATTAAGTCCAATCTCGGTCTAGCGATGCAATGGCCTGGGCGAAATCGCTTGTTTGCAATGATTTGGATTCAGTGTTCTTCATTCAACTAATCAATGATTTGCGCATTGTCGAATGAAGATAGTTCCTTAACACAAACCTACCCACTTCTTAAAACTTAACGCTGCTTCTCTTTTTCTTGCTTGTGATTCTGTCTGAATTTTGGGGGGTTTTCCCTTATAAAGTGTTTTATGGTACTTCAAGAAGAGAGTTCGATACTTGTACTTGTCAATGAACATGTTTCCTTTCTCCATCATACCCACAACTTCATTTGCCCGAGCAAAAAATCCACCTCTCACAAACGAGTAAAGTACAGAATCCAAGAGTTCCTGGTCAAACTTCATTGATGTAGCTGCAAATATAGATTTCATTTCGCCCCACAACTCTGCCACCTCCACATATTTCCCCCCAATAGCCGCATAGCTAGTTACCATAGAATGGAAAGTTTGGGCATTTGGGGAATGCCCCAAACTCCTCATCTTCTTTAGTGCCTTCTCAGCATCTTGCATCAATCTTTTTTTACAGAAAAAATGAATCACGTTATTCCAATCATGGACACCAGAATCTATTGTCTGCCCTTCCTTAATTTCCCTCAGGAGTTTAGCCATCATCCCCGCTTCACCACCCTCTGCACATCCCTTGACCAACATGTCAAATTCTCGATTACCAGCCCTAGGAATTTTAGCTTCCTTCATTTCCTTAAACAGGTTTAGAGCTCCCACGGTATCTTCTTGCAGGACTCGATATTTGATCAAAGCCTCATAACAACTTGCATCTAGTTGAATACCTGCTTTACGAGCATCTCGTAAAAGTGCCTTGACTTCTCCTGCTCGGTTAGCTTCACAATATGCTTTTAGAAGAGAGGCATATACAGAAGAACTCGCTCTAACCCCAGCCAATCGCATCTCATCAAGAAGGTCATGTGCTTGATCTAGCCTACCAAGCGAGATACATGAATTAATGACAAGAACCAAGGGTGAATCATCATTAGATGAAGGTGCACCTTCTTTCTCAGCCTTGTTAAGAAAGGCAACCAACTCCTTAGTCTTGCCAGCTTCAAGAAAGGCCTTGACCAGCTTAACATACATATTTTCAGTTGGCTGAAGAATACCACGATCAGTTATAATCAATTCAACTTGCGTCTGCAATTCTGCTAACAAAGCAGCTAGTAGTTCTTTTGCCTCTGCATCAAGTTTTAAAAAGTTCCTGTCTTTAGAGAACTCTTCAAAAGAAATCACAGAATTTATGTTTGATCTACTTTTTCCTAATCCATCCATTTCTCTATGATCTGTTCCTTCAAGAGAAACCTGTTCATGAGGCGACTTACTATCAGCTTGAAAAAGAAACTTCATTCCAGCAAGAGAATTTCGTGCTTCCTTTGCTTTTCGAAGCATTTTCAAGACCATGTCAGTAGCAGACGTGAGATCCCCAAATTTCAGGTGGCATGTTAACAAACAATTATAGAACTGCCGAAATTGGATGTCAGTTAAACTATGGGCTTCATCTACATGTCTCTGAAGTTTCTTCAGCTCCTCTCTTCTTCCGTTCCTCTCATATATATGTGCCATCGTAATTAATAAAGTTGCATTCACCTTGACACCAATTCGAGGCATCATGTCAAGGAGCTGCTCAGCTTTTCTTGTTGTGCTAAACATGAGACATCCAGCCAAAGCGATGTTCACTGAAGTAGTATTAGGCTTCATAGCAATCAAAGGTGCATTGCTCTTTTTACGTGGGTCCACCCTGCCATCCTGGAACAGATAACCTATCTCAAGGATCAACTCAGCAGCAAGGTAAGCTCCAGGAGCTGTTAGCGACATATGAGCCAATATTCCGGACCAGGCAGTCACAGGAGGATACAGTTCCATTTCTATCAATTTTCTCAAAATAGTTGATGCTGGTATCGATAGACCACATTTGGCAAGACAAAAGGAGAGGTATATAAGAGCTTCTTTTTCCAACAAATTTTGTTTACTTTCTTCAATAGCCTGTTCCACCAAGTCATAAGCCCTCTCAAGCCACTGAACATTGATGCTTTCCGCAAAACTTGCTAGAATTTTATTTAAAACTGATTTTCGAGGAAACCCTTCCATCTGCATATGCTGTTGAAGCAGCCTCCAAGCATCATTAAATCTCTGCTCAGCAACAGTGTTTTCTATTTCTGCACTTAGCTTAGCTGGGTCTCTAGCCTGAACCAAGATAGTTCCAGCCAAAGTTGATAAAGAATGCACTCGATGGTTAAACCCATTGCACATTCCAGAAACACCATTTGACCTGGTCAAAGAAGAATTTGCAGACTTACAGAGAGGCCAGTGATCCAAACACGTAGGCATATGGCGTCTGAAAATTCGTGGGACTTCATGCCCATGATCTACTATCAAGGACAATAAAACTTTAGGGGATACTGGGACAATGTCATGCCTCAATTTCCTTACATTAAGCATTTCGCTATCTCTGTTTTATTTCGTTTTTCGGGTTGTTTCTCTCTTTTTTCTAAACAACCATCTTCACATTGAAATCCTGCATCAAAATGGACCCAAACAACGAAACATGTTTACAAGCTGTATATGTAATACAATAATACGAAACACCAATGAATCACTGTTTTTAAGCTGCGAGCAAGTAAATAGGCAATTAACTGCTCCCTATTCAGTAGTTCCTTTCCGGAAAAAGTGGCTATACAATGGAATTAACTGGAAGGGAACAGAACCATAATTCAGAGTAGAACTATGCAAATTAACAACAGAATTTTTAATTTCATTGAGGCATTTCGTCGAACAAGTAGAATCACCTTAAGTTCACCTGATTTAAACTGATTAGCATAAAAAAAAAAAAAGAAAGAAAGTTCAGTGAAAGGTAACACTCACCTGAAATTTATCATTTTTTCAAGGTTGAGTGATGTTAGAAAGAGAATCAATTGGAGGGGAAGGGCTACCCACTTGGTCCGCTTACAAGCTACCTGCGAATGCTTTCTGGGCGATGCGGGCACAAATTAGCGGAAGCATAAATTAAGTTGGCGGGTCAGTGATTGCAAAGACGGGTTAAACAGGCCCGTTTCAGGATTCCTAAACGAACTCTTCACTGGGCTGCTTAACCCCATTAGTCAATACGTATCACAATTTTGTGAAAAAGATTTTAATTGTATCAATTAAAATATTAATTTCATATTATATAAGATCAAAGTGTTTATTTTCTTACCTTTCCATTCTTTTTGTGAAAATTAAAAATAAAAAATCATTAAAATTTCCAGATTTTAAGACATCCTTAAAACTTCAAAAAAAAAATCCTCTTTTTCAATGAATATGTGATAATTTTATCATATATATAGCGAATTAAATTATCATTAGGTATCACTACTACATATTATTATATATCATTAATTAATTGATTTTAAAGGATTTCATAGCAATCATAAGAATGATTATGATTATTGTATTCAACTCGAAGATGGGTAATCAACCCAATGTTTGAATATCATCAACAGAAGACGACCTGATAACACGCACAAGAAGGTAGAAGGCTACTACTTAGTAGCATTTCATGACAAGGATTGCTATGAATAACATAAGGGAAATTGATGGGGACATGTTGGATGGTATCGACGACGACGATGGGTTTAGAACTGGTCGAATCCCTGTCGTTGTTGTGGGAGGTTCTACCTGCCCTGATGGCGAAGCTTCTGGTGTCAATGGTGGAATGGTTTCAGACTCTGGTGCTGGAGCTTGTGCTACTGCTTTGGAAGCTGTCAGACGAGTAATTGATTGATTATAAATTTGAAAAATGGATAAAATTCAAGGCAGCTAAATTGGCATTTAAATCCACCGGAAATATGGGTACGTAAATGATAAACTACCTCGTGGACTAAGAGGAGCGGCAGCTGGAGGTGGAAGAGTTGGTCCTAGCAAGACAGGGCCTGTCAATACAACAAATGAAATGGTATAACCAACTTCGGGATTCCAGGAATGAGCCAGCATTCTTGTCAAGAATTTAAAGAATCAAGATGATTATCATTGAGGGATAGATGATAAGGGTTGAAGTTTGTAAGAAATCAGATTATCATGAGATTTTCCGTGGTATTAAAAGATGGATAACCGCAATACCTGGAGCTGGTAGAGGAGTACCAGAAGCTGCAAGACAAAGGGAAATCATCGTCAGGATATTCAACAGACGGCGAGAAGCCGTGAAAATGTTTAGAGTTGGTGAGGGGAAATCACACCTTTGCATTGTAACGCCACGGCGTTCATTTTGCAGGCTCGGGGGAGAGAAATTGCCAGGGTTCGGTTAATTGGCAGTTGAACAGGGACGTTGGCTGTTACTAATAAACATGCACAATCCATGCTTGTGCTCATTACTGACTTTAATGAATTGCAGCAGCTTGTAGTTGGTGATGTGCCATTGTTGCTACTTCCGGTGATAAAATTTATGCATGGCGTCAAGCCGGTGATCATTGAGGTTGTGCATGGTGTGCTAATTTGCCCATTTGCTGAAATTACGAGGAGAGTTAGTATTGCTGAAGTTACTTGGAGACTGTCAAGCTTTCCCATTAAAGACGTGATGCTTGAACGGTCTTAAACGGAATTGTGTCTGATCAAGACAGTGCAAGCATTTATAATTTGATAAGATTCAGAAGAATATCAATTAGGAATGAAGATGGGTAGATTTGACGTTGGATTCTGGAGTTCAACTACTGTAACTAATTCTCATGGCAGAAGGAACCCTTGGTTTAGTTAAAGTAGGTGATCCAGATGTACCAAACTGCTCGTCTCTATTCCATAAGCTCTTGTATGTATCATTCCCTTCTCTTTTCTTTCACTCAAGCTCTCCAATCCTTGAATTCAAACCAAACAATTCACCATCATAAACCTACTTCCGCAAACAATCAATGGCTTCAAGTGGGATTCGCATAGCCCTGATCCTGGTCCTTGTAATCATGCTATACAGTGAAACCATGGCTCGATCAAGCTGCAACAGTGTACTCACCAACCTTGCATCATGCCTTAACTATGTCACAGGAAATTCATCAACCCTGTCTTCTTCTTGCTGTTCCAACCTAGCTAGTATCGTCCAATCATCCCCACACTCCCCTTCCTCGCTGCTCAATAACAGTGGATAGTTCGACAGCTAGTTCCCCATCAGGTTCATCGAATGAAACACCTGAGCCTGCAATCACTCCAGCAGCATCGAATGTTCCTTCTTCTTCTTCTTGTGCAGGTAAGCAATAAGTGGGTAATGAAGATGGGTTATTAGCAGTAGATTCATTTATTTTACAATGAAGGCAGGAACAGGTGCCGGGTCGAAAACAGTCCCATCAACAACAACTGGAACATCTGATGGGATTATGATTAAAGCAACCATTTACATGTTCATGTCGTTCTTCATCCTGTGGTGGTGTGGTTCAACTCTCTGCAGATTCTGAATCTGGATTGCGCAGAGTCATTGCTGCCATGTTTCAGCATTGTTGATTATACCCATTTTGTACTGTTCTGTTAACGATGATTTTATTATTCATAAATATAATTACTCCTTTTTTCTCTATTTTTCTAAGTTCAACTATCAGATTCATTAAACAGGAAAAATTAGTACATTTTACCTCGTAAAATTATTATCTATTATTAATAAAATAATATATATCAATTTTTATTAAATATTAAATATATATATATATATATTATTATTTATATCATTAATCAAAATATTTTTAATATTTTAATAAAAATTAATAATATTATTATATTATTAATAGATAGAATCAATTAGTATAACAAAAAGTAATTTTTAACTGGTAATAATATATTAATTGATTTAATAAATGTAATAAATGGGATATAAATTGAATGCCAAGGAAATATATTATGTATTTTGCAAAATTAAATGGCAATTAGTAGCGTGATGGGTAATTTAATAATAAAAATTATATTAATTATTAGTGATTAATTATTTATATACTATTTTTTAAATCAAAATATTTAATAAAATTAATATTTATTAAATTATTCAAAATAAATTATTAGAAAAATGAATAAAATAATAAATTTTAATTTTTAAAAAAAATAATATTTTATTCTAAAAATCATGCTCATTTACAAGTTGATTAAAGTGTGATTAGGATGTAATATTATTTTAAGCAAGATTTTAATTTGAAGATATTATAAAAAATATGGATATTAATTTCAGATGAAGCAGTTTGTTTAAATATAAATAAATAATACACTTCCAAATTTTGCACATAGAAAGGCAATCAGCTGTACTTCTCTTCCATCATGTAATCATAATGCAAAGTCTGAAAAAATATTCTTATATAGAAATTAAATCGATAAATATAAATATAAATATATATAAAAAAATAAAAATTTTAATTCATAAAATTTTTTATTTATATTATATGAGTTAATTTAATTCATATATGAAAATGTTATTTTTAAACCCGACATCTATTTTATTTTAAAATGTTAACAACTATTTAAATTTGTTTTTATTTTATTATTTTTTTCTTATTAACCAGTAATTGATCATGATTTTTTCTTGTCTTGAATCATCTTGTATCCTCAAAAATTATATTAATAATTATTTAAATTTAAAATTAATATAATTACTTTTTCAAGATTCATAAAATATAAAAAATATTTAAAATAAAATTAATTTAATTACTTATAATTACATATATATTTTTTAAATCGTTAAAATTTAACTATCTATATTAAAATAATTTTTATTATTTTTTAGATATTTAAATAAAATGTATTATATTATTAATAATCTTTTATAATTTTTTAAATTAACTTATTAAAAATACATATATAATGTTAAAATAATACATATGCTAAATAGTGATTTTATATTTTAATAAATATATCTAAATAAAATATCACGGCATTGAGGAGAATTGGTGGCCATTCAGCTTTACCTAATAGATAATGCATTTATCTTTGTATTGACAGGCAGAGTTACACTTCATCAAGCAATGACGGTCCATGTTTACTTATATATATATATATATATATATATTTCATCAATTCCTTTAAACATCTAGTTTTATGCCAACTATATCTATTATTATTATTATGATTATTATTATTATTATTATTATTATTATTAAGAATTATAAAAAAGGGTCTTACTTTTGTGTTGATTTGCATGTTTTATTTGATTTTGGGAGTTTTTTGTAATGTCTTGATAAATTTAGATAGTTAATAATTAAACATTATGAAATAGTATATATATAAGTGAGAAAAATATAATAATAATAAGTGCTATAATATGAAAAATGATTTTATAAATATTTTGTATCAAATAGAATTCTTTAAAGGTTTTTATAAAAATAAAGAAAAAAATTTTGAAAAATTGAGAAAAAATATAAATATTATTTTTTAATAAAAATATGAAATTAAAAAATTATTTTTAAAAATATGAATTTTTAAAAAATTTATAGAAAAAGTTTTTATCTACACATATTATACTTAATAGATACCATTTTAATATATATTAAAAATTTTATACATATTTAATACAAAAATTTTAAATTATAATTTTTTAAATATTAATTTAAAATAAAATATCTTTTATATTTTAATTATTTTTTAATTTTGAATGGAAATAATGTATTATATATTAAAAAATAAAAAAGTAAAAAATATAAAAAATGGAAATTTTGTCTTTTTGAAAATAAAAAAGTTAAAAGAGTAATTTTGAAAATAAAAGTGAAAAAACTAATTTTACAAAATAAAAATAGAAAAATTTTATGAAATATCTGTATTAAATATAATATTGAACAAATTATCCAATTTTAAAAAACTCATTATCTCAACATTTATCATTTATGGGGAAAGCTACGTTGCATAAAATAAATATTTAATGATATTTAATTTTCAAAGGTATATATATATAAATACAGTGAGGTCAATAAGAAATAAAAATGCGAGCATGTGAGCGGGGATATTCCGCTTCTGCACTTTAATATTAAAACCACGTGCACTGAACGTGCCGACCAAGTCCGTAGCACTTCAGCAAAATAACAAAAATGCCATTCTCTCTGCGGCCAAAGAAAGGGAATTTTCGGTTTTTAGGGGTACCCTCCAACTATTTAATTAATAATTCCACATTTACACTTTTATTTTATCAATACTCCCAAAAAATTAATATATCCAAAAAATTTAAAATAAATTAATTCATTTTCAATTAATTTAATTCAGTTCAATTTTTTTATAAATTTTTTTCATAATTATATAAAAAAAATATTTGATCAATTTAAAATAAATTTATTATTTTTTAATAAAATTTAAATATTTGATTTAACAGTTTGAATTTAAATTTTTTTTCGAATTGAATCAAAATAAATTAATCAATTAGGTTATTTTTTATTGCTAAATTTTTATACTCACAAAATTAATAAATATATAAATTTAGTTAAAAAAGGGAAAATAGTGATATTTAAAATATGAAAATTAAATTAAGGTCACTAGTAATTAAATAGATAAAATATTTTTATTTTTTAAAAATAATTACAAGCAAATAAATTTTATATGATATTCTGAGATGTGAAATAATAAATGAATCAATATTATATTCAAAAGAAAAATGAAGATTTAAAAATTATATAAGAACAAAATTAGATAAATAAAAAAATTTTAAAAATTTAATAAATATCATTCATATCAATTAGATGGAACTGTATTTTTGAAGTATAGTATAATAAAACTTATAAAATTGAAATTTTATATTTTATTATTCGATTTAATAGTAAAATCTATGAATATTTATTAACTTAAATTTTATTATTTATAATTTTTAATATTTATTCGTAAAGGTGGAATTCAAGAAAACATGAGATTTTATAATTATAAAAATATATTTATTTTTAAAAACTAAATGATAAAATATTTAATTCTCTCAATTCAAGGGATCTTGAAAAATAAGTAATTAAAAATAAAATATACCAATTTTATATTAATTAATGAAAATAATAATTATAAATTATATGATGATAATGTATTAAATTGAAATGAAATATTATAAAATAATTAAAAAAAAGAAAGAAAGAAAGGATTTAATAATGTAAAATTGGAGGAAGCAGGGTTGTGATTATGGGGTAAATGAAATGCCGCTGGTTCAGGAAAAAGGGAAGTTTGACAGAAGCCCAAAAATTGTTAAAGACAGAAAACAAAGGAACAAGCTCTCTCTCTCTATAATCTCTATTAATTAAAAGCTTTGTTTTTGTTGCTTTGGGCTTTTCTTTAGCTCTCGAGGTGTTTGTTTGTTTTGATTTTTCTCCTCTCTCGAACATCAATCCTGCGCTATACTCTCTTCTGTTGAAATCTAAAGACAATACAATCTTTCAATTCCTTTTTATATTTCTATTTTCTTCTGTAATTTACCCTTTCAGGTAAAGATTCTGTCTTTCTCTCTTCTTGTTTAAGCAAACGGTTTTAGAATTTGGACTCGATTTTTTTCCTTTTTATGTACTATTTCTTTCAATTTCGAATTCGATTTTGTTGTTATCCAATACCCATCGTTTCTTTTGCTAAATTCGAAGTGGGTTTTGTGTTTTAAGTTTCGAAAACTACTGTTTTCCTTGTTTTCTCTTTGTTTCTTGTCTTGGTTTTTGTTCCCTTCTTTTTGGGGTTTGTTTGTGAGTGTTCTAATTTTCAATTTGGTATCTTTGTGCTTTGATTTTATTATGAATCAGTTATTTGTTATCTTAATTTCCCACAGCATTTGCCTTTTCTCTTGGGAAATACGTCTTTAACTTTGCTTGAAATTCCACAATTTTGATACGATTCGCATGTTTCAAACGCTGGACATGTATTCGATGTTGAGGTTTTACCTTTCTACTGTCAATTTATGAGTTTCTTTTTGCATGATGTTGCATACTGTCTTTCCTTCAGAGTTGAATGCTTAACATACTATAATCTTGGTGAAATCATGCGTATGATTTTCATAGTCATTGCAGCAATTTGTATTTGTTAAATGAATCTTTATGTACATGGATCTGTGTAATTTTGGACATACATACAACCCAGAGTTCATTGCTAAAGGCAACTTTAATTTCTTAGTATTTTGGACTAGCTGTTTTGCAATAGGAGGTATGCGTACAATCATTAGTCAAAAATGAAGAGGATGTGCATATGATTTGTGCATCAGAATTATGAAATGTATACATGGATCTGTGTCTTCAGGTTAGATTGTTGATTTCTACTATTGAATAACCTGTACTCGGTTCAGGAAAACTGTTTGTGTGTTGTTGTTTTTGGTGTTATGACACAAGCAGTTCTGGCAGCATGGGAGTTGTTAAATCCCCATGTGAATGAAGATGCTTTAACATTGCTAGAAATTCAGAAGTGTTGGTTGGTTTGAAGTTCTTGCGTACTAATTGAGGTCAAAGATTGCCTTGCATAATGATTATCTCAATGTAACACGGGATTCTAACCAGATAATGCGTTATTCGAGCACTTCTGAATGAAGCAAGTGGTTCTGAGTGCTCTTTTTAGCCACTTAATTGGGTGTAGTTATGCTGTCTTTGTTGTCCTTTCATTTTTGCTTTCATTTAGTTGTTCATGTGATCTGGTTCATTTTTCCTTGCAATGTAAACTCATAGTATTCATGAAAAGGAAAACTGATCATTGTTTTATGAAAGATTAGAGACCAATGGGTTGTAAACACGAGCTTCCTGCAAATTGTGGATGATCAATCGGTAGTGAACAAGGGGACATGATGTTTGTGTTTCATTAACATTGTGCACTTTCTTTTCTTTATTTGAATTTTCTTATCCTTTCTTGCCCTCAGATGAAGCATGTAACCAAGGATGTGTTTTCTTCATAGCCATTCGATGTGTTTGCGATAGCACTCATGCTCTAGTTATGCAAATGTTTGACAGTTTCCATTT
This sequence comes from Dalechampia spathulata, assembly GCA_948192965.1. Lineage (NCBI taxonomy): Eukaryota > Viridiplantae > Streptophyta > Magnoliopsida > Malpighiales > Euphorbiaceae > Dalechampia > Dalechampia spathulata. Next base: position 29,129 of record CANYBF010556783.1, on the reverse strand, counting down.
GGTGGTTGATAATGTTTAGTTCATTTTATTATATTTTGTTTGCTCTTGATATCATAAGTGCATGATGATAAGACATTTTTAATTACTCAATGTCAACACTCGATAAAAATGCTATTCTTCCTTGACATATCATGACATGATTGTATATTGTTGGCATTTTTTGTTTTAATGGCGATTGATGTTTGTGGAATCTGGTCATCTGTATTTAACTTAGCTGCTTCAAGTGTTTTAAATGCTTTCTGAGAAGATATAGCGGCTCCATGCTTAGCAGCATTTATTTCTATATCTATGATTGCATAGATTTTTAAATTCCTCAACTGTGAGTTTAACTATATTTCTGCACGTTCTGTTGTGCCAGATAGCCTACTGACACTTGTTCTTGTGCTGCAACAAATTCACCCGTGGAGAATCATTTGAGACCAAGGTGAGACATTGAGTAGTATGTCTGAACTGATCGAAGGACTTCCAGATGCCATTGCTATCAGATGCATTGCAAGGGTTCCCTTCTACCTCCATCCGAAGTTAGAGCTTGTCTCTCGATCATGGCGTGCTGCCATACATGGTTCTGAGCTATTCAAGGCCCGGCAGGAGGTTGGTTCTGCAGAAGATCTTCTATGTGTGTGCGCTTTTGATCCTGAGAATTTGTGGCAGCTTTATGACCCTCTACGAGACCACTGGATTACTCTTCCTGTTTTGCCCTCAAAAATCAGGCACCTTGCTCACTTTGGGGCGGTCTCCACTGCTGGAAAACTCTATGTACTTGGTGGCGGTAGTGACGCAGTAGACCCATTGACTGGTGACCAGGATGGAAGCTTCGCAACCAATGAAGTCTGGTCATATGATCCGGTGACACGACAATGGGCCCCACGTGCACCAATGCTTGTACCTCGTGCAATGTTTGCGTGTTGTGTTTTGAAGGGAAAGATAGTTGTTGCAGGCGGTTTCACCAGTTGTCGAAAATCAATATCTCAAGCAGAAATATATGATACAGAGAAAGATGTCTGGATCCCAATACCTGATCTTCACCGAACTCACAATTCAGCATGTTCTGGAGTAGTTATTGGTGGGAAGGTGCATGTTTTACACAAGGGCCTATCTACAGTGCAAATATTGGACAATCTAGGAACTGGATGGACAGTTGAGGATTATAATTGGCTCCAAGGTCCAATGGCAGTTGTTCATGGTGCATTGTATGTGATGAGCCATGGATTTATATGTAAGCAAGAGGGTAAAGTGAGGAAGGTAGTGGTTTCAGCTTCTGAGTTGCGAAGAAGGATCGAATTTGCCATGACTGGGTTGCGAGATGACATTTATGTGATTGGAGGGGTGATTGGCCCAGATCGTTGGAATTGGGATATTAAACCAATGTCTGACGTTGATATCCTGGCAGTTGGAGGTGACAGACCGACTTGGCGACGGGCAGCACCGATGTCAAGGTGCCGAGGCACAATTCTTGGATGTACACAGCTGAGAATTTAGGACAATTTTATGTTCCTGTGTCATATTTGTTTCATTGTTGTGAAAATGTTCTTCTTGTCAAGGCATTGAAGGATTTCCCCGAGTTTATAGAATTGTAAACTTCCCTTTTCCTTTTTCCTCATTGCCTGCCGATCCTGACCCATGTTTTCTTCAATGTTTGGGAGTTGTCAGAGACACTCCTCCTACTTTCTGATTAACACTAAAGCAGTCCTGAAATTTTAGCAAGCAAGGAACCTTTCTTCTTTCCACTCGACAGCATACATTATCATTCATTCATTTGTCAATTCCCGCTCTGGTAATCTTACTATTTGCATGATGCATTTCAACAAGCGTCCTGTAAATTAGCAATCAATCTCTCAAGCTTTATGGGCTTGTCAATAAAGAAGGCAGAGGCCCATTACTTTCCATTGGAATCTGTCATGTGCAGCCACAAGAAACATAATAAGAAGATCAAGACCTGGAAAGAACTTGTCAATACCATTAAAAATTATCATTGTCAATCATATAATAGGGTCCGGGCAACTTTCCCCTTGGTTGATGGGGTCGTTAACCGCTTAAACCTAGGCAAGAAGACACAAATGTACAGGCTTCAATCCCTCATCTACCAGTTTGGCTTTTTCCACGTGGCACTAAACCCAGAAGCTGATTTTTTCGAATTTGTCCAAAATGTTAAATTCTTCGAAAAAAAACCGATTTTTTGAAAAAATTTATAAAAGTGATGTTCTAAAAAAGTTTAAAGATTTACTTCAGATTGTAAAAAATTTATTTTAAATTTATTTCAGATCATAAAATTTATTATTTTTGTGATTAATGATATTCGGACATAATTTCATGAACGGATAGACATAATGCAATGCACATGTGAAATACGGGAAGAGTCAATAATAGAGGCATAGAACCAAATAAATTGATGCTTTTAAAGTCCATGATCAGAGCTTCTACCTATTTAAATACAAGTCCATATTGATTTTATATAGAATAGTTTGTTGATATATAAAATTATTTTTTAATTTTATTTAATAGTTACAATTTTTAAATTAAATATTTTTTTTGATATGTATTACAATTTTTATGATCAAAAATTCATTTAATTTAACATATTATATCCGCAACTCTTTTTTGAAATTGATAAATTTTTGTCCATTTTATTTTAATTTGTTTCATTTTCATATCTTAAACTGTTTATTTATATACTTTTAAATACCTGATTTATTTTTATTTGAGATATATGTAATACATGTATTCTTTTTAATCTCTAAATACAAATTCAATATATATGATAAGTAAAGTAACGTGTCAAAATGGTAAAAATTAAAGTTTACAAAATAAATCAAAAAATTATGATAAATTTAGATGGATAAAGTATATAAAAAAGAACAAATTGAGACATTAGAATGTAAAAAGTTAAAACAGAAAGGATAGAATGAAACAAATATTTCTAAGTTAAAAAAAATTATAAACATATTATGTCCATTTAATTCATTAAAATTGATTTATTAAACATATAAAATAGATATAAATTTAATCGAAGTAAATATTTATAGAGATAAATATCTTAAAGATGTATAAGACTATAATTAGATGATAATTAAGAGTAGGGTTTATAAATGTAATGTGAGATTTAGGTAAAATAGAATATGAAAGTGGATTGATGAATGGAAGAAGAATGATGTGAAGATGGTCCATGACATTGACACATGCCATCAAAGCTTAATTATTTGATTGCAATGGTGACTTGGTAATATTATTTCTTTTGGAGAAAGAATAACAACATTGTCTATAGTGTCTGGTCACTTTCCCATCATACATATATATATATATATATATATATGGGTTCTATCATGTGAATTGATGTCTTAATCCTATACCTAAAAAAGGCTTAAAATGGGGACCTAATTAATCTTATCAATCAAGCCAAGAGAAAAAAGGAAATAAAAAAAAAGTTATGAATGAATGAATGAATGAAGGAAGGAAGGAAGGAAGACTCACACATGCCCTCTAATTGCTTTCATTACAAGACTTGTAAAAAAGCAGGTTCTCTTTTGGTCCCTTTTCCCTTAATAGTGACACTAATTTTGTTTGGTCGCTAATTCATTCAAAATGTCAATTCCCCACCTCAATTTTCTACTTATTTTATTACATTATCGCTTTTAATTTTTTTTTTCTAATTATCTTCTATATTTAATAATGATTTATAGAATTTAATCCATTTAAATTGATTTTTTATTTATTTCAACGATCTGAATATGATAATTTTTTACTTTTAATTTTTCTTGACATTAATTTCTAGAAGGTTTTATAATTTAGTTTGCAAACTTTCACTTATATTCATGTTTTTTAGATTAAAAACAATTGATTGATAATATTGATATTACTGAATATTTTAATTAAAATCGATTATTAATAATTAATATATAATAATTAATTATTATCAAAATTATTATTGATTACTAAAATAGTTAACAATTATTTAAATATTTGGACACTGAATATTTATTTTAGAAAGAGTTATGACTTTTTTATTAAATATTTTTAAAAGATATTTTAGCGGAAATTAATAGATAAGTTCAAATAAATGTCCCTGAAGAAAAAAAGAAAATATCAGTAAAGATTATCCAGATAGAGAATTTATGGAGTTATTAAAAGAATATTTATAATTGGATATGATAAATTCAGATGATGTAGAAATATATATGTGTACTCATACATAGAATTCAGCTTTTCTGGCATTCGTTTTGTAGTTTTGTGGTGTAGTTATGCAAAAAGAAAACTGAATATTGAACTTGTTTGTTGGAGGAAACCAGCGATTGACATGAACTTTACGGCAATGGCCTTTTTGGATGCTGAGATGTTGTTGCAGGGTAATTACCACCAGAGGCTTTTTTCACAGTGGAGTCAAAGAGCGAAGACCAAAGAGATAAGACAGTGATGCATGAAGGACGATCCAATCCTCATCTGCATGCGGTTTTTATTTACAAGCAATTCATCATAGCAGCAAGAAATGATCAAATCAAGACAAATTTGCCATGAAAATTCGGACTAACCCCAATACAAAATGACAGCAAAGAAAACGACAGATTTGATAGAAAGAGAGTTTCAACAGTCCATTGCATGTCAAGCATGCAAATATTTTAAGCTTGTGGGGCTAATTCTTAATTTCTTTCTTTCTTTTTTTTTTTCTTTTTGTTTTTGGGTTGCCGCTTATCGTACACGTCTCTCTAATTGTAATCCCCATGATTATCTTCATCTTCATCTTTTTCTCTTTATAAGGAATCTGGAATCCATACCATTGCAGAGCTCGCCGTCTGTTTTTCTTTTTTCTTTCCTTTCTTTTTCTGGGTTCATTACTTTTTCTTTTTCCCTTGCAAAGTGGCAATTTCAAGGGCTGAAAATGAACAAGAGCAAGTGACCAGGTGGAATCTGATGGCAGGCTTGTGTGTTTTGTGGGTTTCCTTTAGTTATTGACAGAACAATTTTGTCATTTCTGCCTGGAACTCTGCGCATCTTGTGTGCATGATCTTTGTTCTTCATGTTTGCTGCTCCTGATTGATTATTTTTCATTCGGGTTATTATAATGGGAATTGATTCCTTGTACTTGTCGATAGAATAAGTGGAAAAAGACTGACACAAAAGACAAAAGATTGGCGTACGCACCCCAGTTCCATTTCCCTCCCTTTTTCAACGTCCTTTAATGGAGGCTACAGAGATTTAACAAGCGCTTCCAGTCACTCAATGTCTTCTTCTGACTGTCGTGATTTTTCTTTTCTTATGGTTTCTATGTATCAGTAGTGTTCTTGAAGAGTTCAAAAGGTAGAACAAAAAGAAAAGATTTCCAAGTTCTGATTCTGACCCTGTAATTTTCGGTGATCATTTGAATCAGTATACACCAATCCGATCAGTTCAGGTGAGTTATTGACTTCTTTGCATGTTACAAACTACATTAAGCTATAATTCCGAATTCTGATCTCTCTTTTCCTTTTTTTCCAGGCGAGCTTTGCTTTTGAAGTGGTAAGTTATGCTCAGGTATAGATCAAGAACAGTGACAAGCAAGCCAGCTATAATGACTGATCACAGCCATCAATCGTCTTCTACCCAGAATTATACAAATCCAGTTCCATCATCTTTTGCTTCTCCAAGCTTCAAAGGTTTCACTTTTAAGCGCTCTTCTGAACCTGAAACTGTGATTAGTCCTACCTCCATTCTTGAACCCTTTTCTGCTGTCAAAAGTCCTTTCTGGCTTGGCACAAGCCAACCCAAGTCCCTATGCGAAAACAAACATTCCTGGAGAAAATTAGACACTAAAGGCATCGGCGTCGCCCTTATTGATGACGATGAAAAACCCCATGAACACAACTATAATGATTGCTCGTTTTCTAAACCAAGCAACAGAATGGTCCTGTTTGGCACAAAGCTTAGAGTTCAAGTCCAAGTTCCACCACCTGCAAACTTTGTGTTGTCCCCAGCTGATTTCGGAATTAAAACCAGAAATTCACAGTTACCAGGATCTGGGTCTGCAAATTCTGGCACGAAAATGAAGGAATCGCCTGGATTGTTGACAGGATTTGTATCAATGAGTGAGTTGGAGATGTCTGAGGATTATACATGTGTAATATCACACGGTCCTAATCCTAAAACCACTCATATATTTGACAACTGTGTTTTGGAGAACTATTCTTCCTGCGATTCGTCCCCAAAGAACTTCCTCAGCTTCTGCCAGACATGCAAGAAAAATCTGCAACAGAAAAATGACATTTTCATGTACAGGTTTGACACTTGCTTTCTTCTTTGAGGTTGGACCGTATAGACCAGATCAAGCAGAAACTACTCGAATGATTATCATGAACAACTAACTCTTCTGGTCTAACTTGTATTTCTTCTTTGACATGCAGAGGGGAAAGAGCGTTTTGCAGTCAGGAGTGTAGAAACGAAGAAATGCTGTTAGATGAAACAGAGAATTGAGCTATTTTTCACCATTTCTAGGATGATTGACCGTGGATAAGAATCGATTGTAAGACCAAAGATTTGGGTGATCTTTTTTTCTTTTACTTTCTTTCTTAAGCCTTCACTTGGAGATAGAGAGCTTGTAGAGTGGAATTGGAGTGGATGGTGATGACGATGTAAGATTAAATGATCACTAATTCTTGATACTGCTCTTGGGTAAGTTGAACCAGTTCCGGGTTACATTGGACCCATGCATGGAAAACATTTGTGCTGGATTCAAGCTACTTGGACTAAATTATAGCCGCTTCTAACATTGCTCCTGCCTAATTTTTTACCGGAGGAAACCATGAATGCTTAGCCAGTTGCGAACCCGTGTCTAAAGCATGAAACGACTAGCCATTAATCGTAAAACGGCCCCGCGGGGTCGGTGTCACCATCGATACTAATTTCCTTCCTAGTCTGTCTTGGATTACGGGAAAGAACATACGAAGGAAGTGTGAAGTTAGATTTGAAAAACCCACGTGCAATTTGCATGAACAACGAAGAAGAGAACCATGATACCCAAAAAAACACTGCCCAAGTTGGTGAACTTACAGGGCTTGTTCCTTGCTTGTCAGAAAACGCGAAGGGGAAGCAATTCATTCCTGTTTTAGGAAGAGCAGGCTTGAAATCATTTCTAACTAGACTTTAACTAATACGAGTATATCGGTACTCCTCATAGTGGTGTAATTGTAACGTGATCTTTCTCATTCAGTGTTTATAATCTACACCAAATCCCAAAAATGGCTTGAGGTGCAGACTTAAATGAGCAAACGTAGATTGGGCTTACATGCTTGTCGATCTCTCTCTCATTACAGGAGAAAAACTTCTTCCTCTATCCGCTTCTAATCTTTAGGCACTGGCGATGGCTCTTTCTTCTTTTACTTAAATTTAGCAAGTTTCCATATATACAAGGGATTTCTTCTTTACCAGCTGCAACTACCATTTGTGAAAAACTTGATGGTTGTTTGAGTTATGATTTTAAACTTCTGAGTGATATTGTATCTATAATATCTATAAGAGGGAAGTTATTGATGGATTCTTCAAATCTTTGAAGATGAATGTTTTCTGATTACACTCTAGTATATTTTATAAGTTGTAACTGCCTTTTACACTCTAAAAGAGCGATTCTGGTTATGGCCTACATGTGTGATGCTTATAACACATTCCAAGCAAGTCCCGGAGGTCCATTGGCAGCCGTCATCCGAAAACTGAGTGCAGGATGGCAGAGTGTCGAATCAATTGACATGTTTACATTGCAGTTTTACAGTGTTATTGACACCCATCCTTACATATTTATGGATTGTTAGTGGATTTGTAACAGAATAATTGCATTTTGGCTTTGAACGCAATTCACCTTCACTTTTTAAGATTACTTATAATATAAAATTCAAATAATGTATTAACGAAGCTGATAATCAAAATCTTTCCCACTAAGCCGATAAATTGATAAAGATCATGTGTCCCATTAAGAAACATGCAATCAGCTTGAACAAAAAGACTAACAGTGTAGTCTGAACATTAACGAAGTGACACCACAACCTATGCAAATCAGACGTCAATCCCAACACTTGAAGGATTTCTAGGAACCAAGACATGAACCGAAGAACGACGGATTAAGAAGTTAAAACTTGCAATTTTCGGACACAATGACAAGACACCAGCTGCATACGATCCTCACACGACTTAACTGCAGATTACCTCCGCAGAACTTCTAAGACTACAACTACCATGTACATCCATGGAAGCAGCTTCCTGAAATCTTCATACCAGCTACCTGCAACAGATGTTAAACAAGCATCAGTGAAAGAATTGATACTTAAATAAATTACTGATCCATAGAAAAACATAATGACTAAAAGGAAAAATCATGAAGAGCTATTACCTCATGGATAGGCAGACATGATCAACGATCTCCCTGAATGAAACGGTTTGAAAGACTGGGAGGGCACTTGTTTTCCGCTTGAAAGAAAATAACGGTGAGATTTCAAACAAGAAATCGGTAACATGGATTGGATTTGACCATACAAACACAAGAAGCAGAAGAGGCCAACAATTACTTTCACTCTGCCACTTCCCCTCCTAAAATACGGGGCAAGGATGGCAAAGAAGGAATAACACCCATGAAGAGTGTCACAAGAGAAGTTAGACAGCTGTAAGGGGGAGTTAGACCTATGTAAAGAGGAAAAGTACAAATGATTAATATGTATAAGGTGTGATTTTTAATTGTTGGAGAGCCAATTCAGGCAGAATGAGGAACCAAACAATTACAATTGAAGGGACGATAATTAATATCTAGATGAGTAGATAGGAAAGAAAAGGTAGAGTAAAGGAAAAAAAAAAAAGAACAAATTACAAAACCACCATAGGAACCTACGGAAGTGACAAAGACTGATCTAAATCCAAGATTTCATGGTATACACATTATACCTAAATAAGAAATTACACCATTGCTAAACCTTCAAAGAGGAAATTCACATTCTAAGTTGCTCTACTAAGTTCAGGAAAAGTCACCTGAAAGATCTTAGAATTCATTCTTCCCTTCTGCTATCTGATATTACAGTCCCAACCATGTCACATTTCCCACACTAGAAGCGCCTTTGACTACATTCCTAAGACTCTAAGAAGAACCAGAGCTGAAACTCCACTCCACAACACCAATCAATTCCACAACTCTAAATGTGAATATTGATATCCACCACAGCTCCTGGTCTCACTGGAACATCACCAGAAGTAAAAGCTAGATAAACCTAAAACACACACACACACACACACTCTCCTAACAAGTTTATTCCTGTATGTACAACTAACACTAAAGAATATATACAGGAGCATAAAGCCCCTCTCAAGCTTTATCATCCACAACATCAAGATTAAGAATGCGACGCAGCGTCTTTGTCGCAGAGTCAACACTAAGAAACAGCTCTCTGGTAGATGGCTTATGTTCCCTTGTGGGGGAAGCAGGGGCAGATTTAGCAGTCGGGTGCATTTCAATATCTGAATCATCAGATAGAGGCAACTCCAATGACACAGTACGTTTTGGCCTCATAGAGAACTTTGGAATTGGCAAAGAACTAGGGGGTGGAGAATTTGAATAAGCAGGTCCAGCCCAACGCTCAGAGAATAGCGAATTCCCGCTGATCATACCAACTTCATCCTCAAAAGATATAGTCTTTGCAGGGATATTGATAGGAATAGTCGAAGATCTTTCAAAAGTAGGGGACTTGATTGGTGGGGAAGGTGTTTTTTGTGAGGTAGACGTAGGTGTGGTAATGCAAGTTTTGTAGGGTATTGGCAACACACCTGCTCCAGATTGAAAAGTCCTGCAATTGATTTCCCTAAAATGACTAGTATGATATGAATTGCCACATCTAGCCGGCTTGTATCCCCTCGGTTTGGTGTAATGATGATTCCTGTGCTGGTTCACAACAACAAGAGTCTCCATAGCCACAAACTAAATCCTTCAACTATGACACTAAAAAACACTAACAATAACAATAACAATTTTACGATCAGATTGGCAGAAATATAACTAAAAACCTCGACTTCAGCATCTAATAGATCTTCTCCACGATAAATCGAAATGAAGCATGAACCAAAATATCAAAACCCAAAACAGATTGGAACCCAGCTTACGATCACAAATCCACCAAATCTCAGTAATCCAGTCAAAACCTGACCAGATCTCCTCGTTACAAGCATAGATCAAAAACAAAGCCTCTTGATTTAACTGTAAAATCGCATACACATAAACACATCCCATCAGATGAGCCACCGAAAAGCAAGTAAAAGAAATCAATAAAAACAAACAAAATTCCTCCATTGCTTACCTTATAAAGGAGAGAGTGGAAGTGAAAGTGAAGATCCGAGAAAAACAAAAAATCTGTGGAAATGGTGAAGTCTAAGATCTATGATTTTTTGATTTGATTACAGTTATAAGCGTTTGCTATTTTGGGTTAATCATTTAATATAATAATATACATATAAATATAAATTAGGGTTTCAAATGGCCATGAAAACGATGTACCGAAGGAAAGGATTAAGAGGAAAATGGCAGAATCCACGGATCTGAAATGACTTTCAAGTTGCATTTAAAGTTCGTGACAGGTCACTGCTGTTATCAGTGCTCCTTTCTGTACACGATTTTTTCTGTTTACGAACGTGGGCTTCTCCTTTAACAGGATTTACGAGATTGCCATTTTCCAGTAACTTAAAAAAAATTAATTATTTAAAAATTCATTTTCTAAAAGATAAGGTCAGAGGTTTGTTGGACCAATGTGGGACCGGATGATTGCCTTTAGTCCACTGACACGTGTTGGTGCTTAGGTCAGGCTTGTGTTTGAATTTAGGTGGTAATTTTGATACAACCCATCAACCTGATATAAATACAACATAAAAAATAAATTTAAATTTAAATTTTTTATAATTAAATTTGTATTATATTCATATTAATATTAATCATTATTGATAAAAGTTAAATTAAATTATAAATTAATTTATTTATCTAATTTTTTAAAATATTATTTTTAAATTAATTCATATTCAATTATACCATATAATAATAATATTATTATTTTAATGTTATTTTTATATTATTTTATATTATATAAATCATTTTTATATTAAATATATCGAGTTAATTTATATAACATATAAATTAATTAAGTCAAATATATTACAATATTTAAATTCAAAAATTTCACATAATTAATATTTTAAATAAAATTAAGATATATCTTAAATCTATTATACTATGAATTAATAATGCACGTTTATTATAAAGTTTAATTGATATAAATTTCAATTAATTAAAAATCAAATAAAAATGTGTGAGATAAGACATGAAAAAGAATACGGGAAAAGTATCTGAAAAGTGGCGGGGATGGGTTCGGTTCGGTTCTTTACTTGGTGGATTTAATTTAACTTTTTTTTTAAAAAGAAAAGGTGGTTTGTCTCGGTTCATGGAAAACGTTTTCGATTCGACTCCACAACTGCAAGCCGAAAGGTTTGTCAAACAAATCCCACTTCTCAAAATGTCAATTCTGTCCCTCCACCTATATCAAATTTACACCACTTAACTCATTTATATATTTATTATTATCTAAATATAAAAATATCTATATTTTTTAATTTTAATTATTAATATAAAATTAATTATTATAATTTCATTTTTGAATATTTTATTCTTAATAAAATAGTAAATAAATTGATTTAATTATTTTTTATTTAACTCTTTAAAATCATTTAAATTTATATTTATTATTTGTATATCAAAGATTATAATATCAAATAATTTTAACAATTCTTTTCGAAGAAGACATCATAATATATTAAAAAAGAAAAAAAGAAAAAATTTAAATTTACTTCCATTTTAATTTTTATTAAAATTATTTTTTATATAATTATATATAAAAACTATCTTTTATTTAAAAAATTTTGTTTAAAATTAAATATAAATATTAATTTTTATTTAACTAAAATCAATCTAAAATTTAATTAATAGTAATATTAATTTCTAAAAATTAATGTTTATATAATTTTATATAACATGTTAATATTTTTAAATTATAAAATTAATTTTTTTTATCTAATTTCATATAAAATCAATAATTTACTAATTTTAATTTATAAAAATTAATTTTATTTTATTTTAATTATCTACTAACAATATTTTTAATTTATTAAAATTAATTTTTATTTAAAATTAAATATAAATATAATCAAAGTAATTTTTTTTATTTAATTTTATTTAAATAATAACACATAAATTATTAATTTTAATGAAATAAAATTTGATTGAAAATATAAATTTGTTAACATAATTTAATTTTATTTTCATTATCTAAAAGTAATAATCTTAATTTATAATAACTAATATTTATATTAAAATAATATAAAAAATATTAATTATAATTATTTTTAAAAAATATAAGATATTTACTAAAATTACATTTTTGTTGATACCTAATTAACATTTATCCTTGTTTATTGATCTGATCCTAATTAAAGTTATTATTTTTTTCTTGGTAGCTACCTCCATTGAACTTATTCAATCATTTGATACCTTAATTGGGATTTAATTTTAAATTAATATATAATTATATTATAATTAATCTAAATGATTAAAATTTTGTTGATATAATTTTTAATCTTAATTATTCTAATTGATTATTGATTTTCTAGTTTGAATTCCATGATAAAATTTGTTCAAGAGTTGAATAAATTAAGTAAATCTTGACTCATAAAACTCATTGTTTAATTAATTAAATTAGATATTATAGAAGTTAACTTGTGAGTATGATAATAATACGTGTTATTATATTTTAACTTAAATTCATAATTTATATATACATATTTCATTTAAATTTATCAATTATAAATATATAATTAGTAAATTCAATTTACATTTTAATTATATTTTATTATTATATTATATTTTATTACATCATATTAAACATGATCTAAAATATATTAATTTATATATATTTAGATTTAATGATCAATATAAATCATAATTTTTAAAAATATATGTGAAAATTTCATGGATAAATCTTTTCATCATTAATAAAAAAATAAAAAATAAAAAATTTATATTTATATTTAATAAACTCATTTGGAATCAATATAATTGAAGGGAAGATAAATAAATTAAAATTAAAATGGATTTGGGTGATTTACGTGTCATCATTTTCCATCAATTGTTATTAATATTTATTATTGTTAGGATGGTTATGAAAGGACGAAGGGGACATATAAAAATGGAAGCTCCCAAGGCCAAATTAAAGGGAAGGTTCCTTCCATTGTCACCTTCCTTAAAAGCACCCTCCCATGGAAATTGCAATTCCTCTTTATGCTTTTCATCTCGAACCTCCTCCTGTCCATCTTTAATTTCTTTTACCAAATTATTATCATAATTAATTTTATAGAGATATTATTTTAAAATAATTTATATTCAAATAACTTTAATTTTATATTTTTAAAAATTAACGTTAATTTGTAAGAAATAATCTTAAAATTCATATAATAGCATAAGTATTTAAATAATATAATTTTTTATATAAAATTATAATATTATGATTAATATATTTAAATTTAATCAATGAAAACTCATTTAATAAATAATATATTTACATAAATTATGAATATATATATATATATATATATGTTTAGATTTTAAAAATTACACTCCTTAATATTTTTTAGAATAATTTTCGATTTATCATTTAAAATTATAAATATATTAATAATATTATATATTAATTTTTATTAAATATCAAGTATCTATATATTATTTATATACTAAAAATTAATAATAACATCTTAATCAATATAAAATTAATAAATATTTAATATTTAATAAAAATTAATATAATAAATTTATAATTATAAATAATAAAGAATTTCAAAATTTATAGCTAAACCTCAATAGCTGATATTTCCTTTATAATGCACACATTCAAGAATCCTTACAAATTCGAAATCTGAAGCCAAGAATCAATCTCTCCTTCAGTCCTAGCTCTCTTTCCTGCTGCTTGTTTCTCCTCCTGATACAATGAAGGTTCTCCACCCCTCTCAAAAGAAGCGAAACCACACCGTCTCCGATGAAAACGGCGTTGTATCCTCCACTTTCAACATTCCCAGCTCAAAGAAGCTTAAAAGACTTCCCCACGTATTCTCCAAAGTACTTGAGCTTCCTTTCAAATCAAACGCTGACGTTTTTGTCCGTGAAACTCATGATTCTTTCCTTTTCATCGCCGGCAATGGAAGTGGAAGTGACGATACAACAATGTCCGACGATTTCCAGGCTCACGTCATCAAGATTCTACCAGGAGTCACCAAGATTGCAGTACTAAGAGTTTCGCATGGCGGCAATGTCGGTTCTTGTGAAGAGGAAGATGATGATATAGACACATGGAGGTTCCGGCTTCCATCGATAACGTGTCCGGAGATGGCAAGTGCGACGTGTATTGATGGGCAGTTGGTCGTTAGAGTTCCGAAAGTTACCAACGTTGAAGTGGTGGTAAGAGATTGCGAGGATCACGGCAAAGGAGACGAGAATGAGAATTGGGAAGACGATAATGAAGAGGAGAGTCTGTTCTTGGTAGGAACAAATGGGTTCAATTAAAATCAAACATTTTTGGGTTTAATTTTGTATGTTAATCAGTTGAATCTCCACATGGGTTTGAGTGAAAAAGCTTCCATTATTCTGAATAAAACTCCCCACCTAATTCTCATTTAAAATGACTCGAAATTAAGATCTTCATTAATGATTTCAGAATATTTGTTCTTTCTCAAACAGTAAATGTTTAGTTCTAAATTTTTTTTTTATGGTGATCAAATGACATGATGCCTGCATATCTCACACTTTCCTCATCAATTCCTGCCCTGTAATTCCGCTCAATACCGCCGAACGATTTATCGCCAGGATAATCGAATGGCATGATGCCTGCATTGACCGTTCTTCTGTCTGTCATTGGAAAGTCCATCAAGTTATTGAATTAATCGGTGGGTACAAGTATTATCCAACTTTCTTCGCTGCATCATCCCACCGGTGCCCAGTTCATGAGCTCAATCCCCGCCACTTGTCACACCAGCGCGCAATACAAGGTAACACTCAACCGCCGTTGGAGCCATACCGGCTTACGTAGCCCTTGCCAATTTATGCACCGTCTGGTGCGTTTCACTGTTATTGTTGAATAAAAGCAGAAGAACCAGTTTGATCACTGCCGTAAAGTTGGGAGGAAGAAATGAGTCAAGACCAACAACCGAGAAGACCCCAGTTCGAATCACATCCTGAGACGCCTAGTTTTGATATTACAATCGGCGAGGCTTTAGAAGCAACGGCTTATGCAGCTGCTGGAGATAAGGCAATTGATAGCAGTGATGCTGCTGCCATCAAAGCAGCAGAGGTGAGAGCTCTGCGCAGTAATGAGACTCTTCCCGGTGGAATTGGCGCACAAGCCGAGCATGCTGCTGATTATAATGTCAGAACCGTGCTTGACGAAAACAAGACTACACTTTCTGACGTCCTTGCTGTTATTAACTAATCAACAAACCGATCATCAGAGCATTCATTTTTGTATTGTTGTAGTCATAATGAAGTTTCCATCAACTGCAGAGATGTTGTTACTGGTGTGTTGTTTCAGGATGCGACTGAACAGATGCCTGTGGACAGAGCTGCCAGGCTAGAAGATGCTGAAGGAGTGATCAGTGCGGAGATAAGGAACAAACCTGACAAGATGAGAGAAACGCCTGGAGGAGTTGCAGCATCTATCGCTGCTGCTGCTAAGTTTAATCAGAACCCATAAATCTTCTCCCCTCCTGCGAAAACTGCAGTTGATCCCCAAGAACATACAAGCAAAAATCAGAACTTCCGTTTTTAGCTTTCATGACCTTTCTGTAACTCGCGCAGTTTCTTTGTAACATCAATTATACCATGGTTTGTCTTGGGATGAACGAGTTCAATCATTGACGTCGTAGACCTGGAATCGACAACAGCAGCCCAATAGCCCATAAAACAGTGATGCGAGTAGGCCAAGTTTGTTGGAAAACAGTATCAGGGCCCATGTTTGGAAAGATGATAAGCAGTTTTCCAACTGGCATTAGACATGGAAAGTTTTGTCGAAATCGAAACAAGCGAAAGCGACGGTGCAATACCTTAGCAGAGATGGGACCTGCGAGTTTTGACAGGAGAAAGATAAAAATACATGGGAAATTCCTTAAAGCGAAGCAGGAAAGGAAGGAAACAGTTGGATTAGCTGGTCATATGAATGGTAACTATTACTAGTGAGTATTATTACTATTCCAGAACAGGCATCCTTGTTTGGACGTGTTAGCAGCAACTATCTTCTAACACCACTAAAATGGTGTTGGTACTGTTTCCCTCACATGATTCATGAAGGGTGCAAACTGTGCAGACAATGAAAGAAAAAGCGCAAGCACAGGATCCATCTTTCATATAGAAATAATTAATTTAAAATAAGGCACTCAATTTTAATTGATATTCATTATGACTTACATTATCATTCACTCCATGTTTATGATCTTGATAAGCTTTTATATTTAAATTGACAGAAAGTTATATGTAAGCATATTATATTAAATCTTTATACATATTTAATTAGCACTTAATTATTAATATATATACAATAAAAATTGATAATTTATGAGATTTATTAATGTGAGTTATATTTATAAGATAATTAATTTCTCCTCTCAGATGAAATATATATGAAATGATTTGAAGGATAAAATTAATATTTGATATGAGAGTTTTAAGATTAAAAAAGAATAATAATGTATCCCTTGTATATGATGAGAAAAAAAACTTACAAATTTAACTTCCGTAGCTCGATAGATTAAGAATAAGAATTCTTAATCGAGTCAGAATAATATAAATTTCTTAATTGGTGAATATGTTTTTGATAAATATGGCATCGAAATATCATATGTTATATGGTATGATTCATAATACACGTACAAATACACGGGGAGAAAGGAAGGTTGAAGAGGGAGAAGTGCGTGCATAGGAACTTGGATGGATGGATGGATGGCTGGCTGTCTGCACAGAATCTACAGAAGAAAATTAGTACAGCTCATTTCTAAGATCTGCAAATACTGAAGATGCTCTGGCTTGACACGGCAGTGTGTCATATGTGTGTGTGTGTATATATATATATATATATATATAAGAGATGATCCTTTTCCTCATATATTGTGCTTCCTTATAGGTTCTGCACATGACAAGTGTGGCAGAAACTTCTCTACCCATAATTTCATGCACAAACTGTACTGCATAATTGTCCTTGTTCAACTCCATTAATTAAAAGAAATGGTTGTTTCCACATGATCATTGCAACCATCTCCACTTTCTTTCACCAAAGAAACACACATTGTTCCTTCTCTCCAGTTTCTAGTTTGTTGTTTTTGGTGATAATTTAGATTTGGTTTGAGTGTATCAGTGTGGTTTCCTTGGTGTTTTTCTTTTATCATTTTGCTGCTTCTCCTATTTCATTTTATACCATTTCCCTACTTCTCTTTGCAAAAATTGTTTGTTGGAATATTCATACCATCATTGACAAATGATATTATAAGTTTGATGAGAGACACTTTTTGAGATTTTAAATTTTTTGAATTTAAAAAGACAGATTTTAATAATTAATCATCTTTATAGAATCATATTCCATAATTAATGATAATTATTGCTTGATATATAGATACAAATCCAGGTTACAATTAAATCACTCTTAAAAATTTTTATTTCTTACAAATAACACTTACATTTTTAATCTAATTTTTTGATTTTAAAGGTTCAAATTTAACTCATTTAATTAAAAACTATATTTTTATCGGGATTGCAGAGTTTTCATATAAGATAAAATCAAAATCGACATCAAGTAAACATTTTATGAATATAAATATTATGAGAAATGGTATAAATTATATTATTAAATAGGTAAGTTCTTTATTATTATTATTGTTGTATAATCAATATTAACTTAAACATTAAATATTACATCAGAATCAAACATATAATTTTATTTTATATTTCTAATAACCGAAATTCATGTGTTACTTATTTTTTAATTTTGGATATGATATAAGATCATTTTATGATTTTTATGACTACCTGATTGAATAATAAAGTAAATATTCATCTCTTCGATCTCTTTTATGGCTACCCGATTGAATAAAATGAAAAAATACTATAAATATTTTTTAGAAATATCAATACGATTTTATTTGAAGGAGCAGGCGATGCATCCAGGCAACATTTGGGTAGTTGGGAATTTGACAACAATACATATATGCAAAAACAAATTATGGTAAGGACTTATCCACCATGTGATGCATTTCCACCACCATGCCTACCTAATAGCAACCTCTTTTGTACCTTTCTTCTACCCCATTACTCATCTTACTGCTCCTCTTCTTCCTTTTCTTTCGACTTTTACTTCCCAAACTTATTCCTGTATGAAGTTATTAGTGGTCCATTTCATTTATGAGAGTTCATTTTGGCAAACATATGATAGATTTGACGCCCTTTCCGATCAACAGTTTGCCATTTAGTTAAGCAATAATGATGATTAACCCAATTAATTTAACTGTAATTAGTGTCTTTGATGCCATTTTGATGTTTGTTACTGTCTTTGATTGATGATATTTTACATTTTTGTTTCTATTCTCGTTATGTATATTTTGATTTATGATTAAATAGGTTATAATTAATAAAATACAATCCATATTTATGGTAATTTTACTTTTGAATATTATCATATTACTCTTTTTTAAAAATAAAATCAAAGATCTTAAACGAATCATTCGATGTAAGATTTAAATCATTAGATAATCTTTATTGAATTATATATATATTTATTATGATTATTTTAAAAAATAATATTGCCAGTCCAAATAAATCAAAGCATATCTAAATTAGAGAGATTCATGTGATGTAGTGACAAGATAATCATAAGCATCTGATACGTCACTTTCTTTTATATCAAAATCACCGGACATGTTATTCACCTCTCATCTCCATTTATCAAACCATTAATGACACTCCAGAAATGTTTTATTTTAATTAATAATTTAATGTATTCTTCATTTATTTTCATGATAAAATAATTAAAATATATTCTACTAATATCTTAAATTTTATAACACATTGAACTTGTATAAACATTTATGATATTTAATTATTATTTAATCTATTTAACATATACATTATTAAAAATATTTTATATTTTTTGTTGAAAAAGTTTATGATATAATAAACAAAATAATAACATGTTTATTAAGAAAAGAGGATTGTGGGATTTCAATTTTGTATGTATTTATATATTGAGTGGGAATCAATTAATAAATTAAATAAGGTGAAAAGCAGAAAAATGGCTTTGTTATATATATCTACAGGTTGGACAGGCCTATCAGTTTTCCATGTGCTTCTTTCCTTACAAGACAAATTCAATATTTCTTTTTACTTGTTTCTTAAGCCTTTCAGATTTCATTTTTGATTCCCAAAAGTTAGATGTGATTTTTTTTTAAAATTAAAATATATATATATTCTAGTTTTATAATCCGTTCGGGTATCCAGAATGTTTAATTGTGATTTGATTTACTTGCTTCAATCATAGAATAATTGATCATACCTTACTAATAATTTTATTTTTTGACGATTTTCTTCTATTGGAAATCAAACTTGTGACCTCGAATTTGAATAGATTTATAGGACTTAGATGTTATCGATTATTCTAAAATTAATTAGTATTAAAAAGTGTGCATATCTTAATGCATTCCATCAATTTAACTGCAATTTGAATTATTATTGGTATGAAAATAAAAAAAAATATTAATTTTTTATAAATCAAATTTAAAATATCGAATAATTTATACACGAATTAGTATCTGTTTCGATATACATAAATGTATATAATATTTTAAAATTTTAATTATTTAGAGATTAATTAGGTGCGGAAATCAAACAAATGATGTTGATGAGAGGGGAAGAAGGATGATTGGAAATGGTCCAGCTTTGGTCTGCAGTCTTTTTACTGTGTGCGTAGTCACTTGACCACGCCATCCTTTATCATTTTCACCTACTATCTAATCTACATTATTCTTTATCATTAAAAATAATTTTATAAAAATATAAATTTATATAAATATAGACTTGAGCTCCATAATATCATATTTTTATATCATCTATCTCAATTTTCTATAATATCAAAATATATATTATCATACCACATACCATATCGATTAATATAATTAAAAAATAATAAAAATTTTATTATATTTTATATGCATCTGATTTTGAAGAAATTTTTATATGAATCAGATTTATCCTATATATGTTAATTATTTATTGATTAATGTATAATTATCATTAATTATGAGATTGATTAATATTTAATAAAAATTAATATATATTAATATGCTATTTATAAATTTATAATTTTGTGGGATGAACAAATAAAATAAAAGGGAAAAAACTTTTAACAGTGGACCAACATGCTCCATCCTCATCTTCGAAGAAAATGGACACTTCTTCACCTTAAGCTTTCAGTCTGGTTTTGATTACTACATCTTTGTCTTTCTTTCTTATTTTCTTTTTGATTTTAGTGTTTCTTCTTCTTGTTCCATCAACAGCTTGAAGTAGAAGAAAGAAATGCCAGTTACACTCGGAAAAAATCTTCATCTTTGCTTTACTAAGATCAAGAATCCGTTAGATCATCAATGTGAATCTCCTTCCACTAGTCATCCTCATGACCCACTTGTTATTAACAACTATAACTCTCTTTTTGAATCTAAATCCCCACCTCCCTCCTCCTCCTCCTCCGGTGAACCTGACTTCGCCACCGTTTTTGCTTCCAGGCGCTTCTTCTTCTCCTCCCCCGGCCGTTCTAACTCCATTATAGAATCTTCTCCCTCTATCATTACTCCTACTGAATCTTCTAACTCTCTTGCTAGCTTGAAATGTACTGCTACGGCAGCAACTCCACTGTCTGATATCACCACTTTAAATCAATCCAACTGTTCTTCCTCAGAATCTTTCAACTCTCCCACGGTTAAAGATAGTGTAGCAGTGCCCACTTACTCGCCGGACCCTTACTCGGATTTCCGGCGTTCCATGCAAGAAATGGTGGAAGCACGTGACTTAGTAGACGTCAAGGAAAATTGGGATTTCTTATATGAACTGCTTTTATGTTATCTAGCATTGAATCCTAAGAATACTCATAAGTTCATAGTTCGTGCTTTTGCCGATCTTCTTGTTAGTCTGTTAGCATCATCACCGCCCACCGCAACGCAACAGCCGGAGGGCGACTGAACTGGGCGGCGAAAGGAGTCTAATTTCTTGGCATTATGTTGCATGTAACATGTAATGTTGGACATGTCGGAGAAATGATTCGGTACTGTCATTACAAAATTGATTTGCCAATAATAATTATTTTTATTTACATATATATATATATTTCCTGGAACTGATCAAAATTTCTCCTTTATCATTTTTTTATCCATACGAGAACAAATATAAAATTCAAATTCTAATATCTTATTGATTATATTGTTGATCGGCATCGATCCATCTGATAAGAATGCTGGTATAGCAGAATAGGTCCATTTTCCGGTGGTCATCAGAAACATATTCTGGGGAAGGTAATCTCATAGATTAATGGCAAACCATGTAGAAGCTTACTCTAGCTAGCTACCAAGCCAAAAGCTTGCCAACCATTATTGCTTTTGAAGGTCTAATTGTCCTTATCCAATAATTTTTTATTAAAATTACGTTCAGTTTCCAGTTAATGTTCAGAAGACCAATCAAATGGAGTAGAATAAGACGATTAAAGTGGTTGTCTTCTTCTTCTACGTGAGCAAGAATCGAGGACCAACTGTTACGTAATGACAGAATCGGAGATGGAGGTAGTCATGGTCCCTTGGATAAGAGAAGAAAAATCTTTGTTTTTTTTTTTATGTAATTATTTTTGTTCTTTGAATTTTAACAAATTATAAAAGATGACGGATAATGATCTCTTATAAAAATTTCTAGTTCGATTGTAATCAGCGAGGGGGCTACATAAACTTACTGTGTTCATCCTTCGTAATTGATGAGGAAGAATCTGTGGATCAAGACAAGTAATAGTTTCCATTGGAAAGACCGTTTTAACAAAGACAAGTAGGAATGGAATCTTGGGTTTGTACTTTGTTTCACTTGCAAATATTTTAATCTCATCGACAAAAGAGGATACAACATAAGCCAGAAAAGATTCAGTGAGACGTGTGTCTGTGTAATTAACTATGCAGATGCCCATTTGATGATAATGATGATGGCTGCTTTCTCAAATGTGATTAATAAGTTCAAGTTGTGATGATTATATGCAGGTTTTTTGTATTACACAAGCACATGCAGTTGGAAAATGATCAGTTCAGTTTCTACTCGATTTACAAATTAAAATGTTTTTAAATCGATGGATTTGATCTGATTTTTTAGTTGTGCTCCCCTGCATGTGGCTGTGTCTCCAATAACTCGTTGGTTTATTAGGACTTGTTGATAATTTAGCGGGGTCTTACAGCAAGGTTCCAAAGGCTAATTTGTTGTCAACGTTTTGTGATTCTGCTTTACGGATCTAGTTTTAATAATCCAAGACAGATAAATGGATAGAAATTTTAACATGTTAACATGCAAATTATACATTATGACTGTAATGTAGAAGACTAGTACGGTTTGTGACTTCAAGGTTGTTCTTGATGTCTGTGTTTATATACATGGAAAAGCATTAACATAAAGAGCGGATAAGATTATTCAGAGACAATGAAATTTTTGACAGATGGGTAGTGCTATTATTGATCCTGGCGAGGTCATATCGATCATGAGGGGGAAGCACACCATGCTTATCAGACCAGATGGGTGAATTGCAACTTGGATCGGGCATTGTTTGTACTCACTCAGGTTTGACCAGGAACTACCCATAATAGGTCAGGTCAAATCATTTTCTCACCCATAATATTTGGTGGTGGGGGGGGAGGACACTAAAGCCCAACGACGATACAGATGAGAATTGAGACTTGAACCAACTGAACCTATATTGCTCTGATTGATGAGAATGCACTGTTATCTCATGCTATGATAAGTGAAACCTGTTTTTCGCCCAAGCATACAAAGCAATCGCACCATTCCAAAGAAATCAAAGATAACAAACTTAAAAGTTGGAGGTAATACGAAGAAAGCCTGCAGGATTACTGCAGATTCAACAAGAGCAAAGGTGACTTCGAACTGATCACAAAGAAAAGCAACTGGTCCTTTGGTTTTCCTGCAAACTACTGTTACTGCAAGCTGAAGCTAACGGAAATTAGAGAGTCCTCTTATTCCTTCAGTGCAACCCAGATTTTATTTTCTTAAAGTGAATATTAACATGCTCTGCCAATACTATGTATTCGGAAGATGATGGTAACTCTGCCAAACCAACCACTTCAGTTGGTTCAATATTAGAGACATCAACAACCATGTGTTACGAAAGCCTTTATTTAAGCAGCATTTCATCAAGGATTTGCATGCTGCTAAAGAACACAGAAGCATGCATAGCCTGCATTTTTTCTCAAATCTTAATCCAGCAGAAAACTATTCGCACACTGGAATACCAAGATTAGAAGAATATAAAAAAATGTTCCAGAATAATTTTTCTAATAGAGGACAAACACAAATCTCCATTGGGATAATATCAGGTGCATAGATCTGAGCAAATATATTAAGCTAAATCCATACTACAAAAAGGGAACTCACTTAAAATCAAATCTCTTAGACATGCAAAAAGCTCTTTAAAAGACAAATAGTTTGAGAACATCCAAAAGATCAAGAAAGCCAAGAGCACTGAAAAAACTGAACCAGTCTATCGCTTCTTGGAGACACCAACAGTCTTTCCCCTGCGACCAGTGGTCTTAGTATGTTGCCCACGAACCCTAAGACCCCAGTAGTGACGAAGACCACGGTGATTTCTGAAACAAAAGAAATCACGCAGTTAAGGAAATAGAACCACACATATATGTAAACCAAACAATTATTGTACATTGCTTGAGAAAAAAACAAGTCTACTATGAAAAGAAAACAAACCTGATCTTCTTCAGACGCTCAAGATCATCTCTAAGCTTCATATCCAAAGCATTGGATACGACTTGAGAGTACTTGCCATCCTTATAATCCTTTTGCCTATTAAGGAACCAATCTGGAATCTTGAATTGACGGGGATTAGCAACAATAACCATAAGTTTGTCAAGCTCCTCAGCTGAGAGCTCACCAGCCCTGCCAGTATTATCCAAAACAAAATCAACAACTGAATAATCAAATCAAGTGAAAACGCATTCAATATCGATCTTGCAATACTTATACATAAACAAAAGCCACCAAGTATCATCTAGCCTCATCCATGTCCTCCCAAATTAAAAATCGATGCACCGATTCAGAAACTACGAAGAAAACAAGTCAAAATCAGAGAACAAGAAAAACCTTTTGTTCATGTCGACATCAGCTTTCTTGCAGACGATGTTGGCGAAACGGCGACCAATACCTTTGATTGAGGTTAGAGCAAACATAATCTTCTGTTTGCCATCAACATTCGTGTTCAAAACACGAAGAATGTGTTGGAAATCCTCGTTTGCTACCAGCGACTGCCATTAAAGGTAAAAAATCACAAAGGAGCACACGATCATAAACAATCCTAATGCTGAATCTGAACACTGGTAAGAATTAAGTTAGTTTTGTATTACTAACCATGGTTAGGGTTTCGAAGCCGGAAAATGCTCTCTTCTTCTTCTAAGCGGCGGCTGAGTCCAGAGGCAGTTTGAAGGCGAGTCACTAAAACCCTAGATGCTGCGTGCAGTTCAATTTGTGGCTTTCTCTTGCTTATAAAGCTTCTCTCAAAATGCTATTTTTGCCACGTCATTTTTTCTTTTTATTTATTAAGTCTTTATATTAACATATTTTAAATATATAGTTATAGAACAATAAATTTTTATATTATGCTTTAAATTTTGTAAAATATTCTCATAAGTATACCATTATTTATTTATATTATAATTTTATTATTATAATTATGATATCTCTTTTTTTCTTAAAACAATAAAATTTTAAATTTATCATCTCATCTTGATTAAAATTTTGATCATACCATTTAATATCGATTTAATAAATCTTTAATATAATTTAAAATTATAAATTAATTAATTATAATAATATATAATAAAATGATAATTATAACCAATAAATAAAATTATATTTATAAAAAATAATTTTCAGTTACGTTTATTAAAATTTTATTAAAATAAAATAATTCATAAATATTAATAATAATTTATAATATACTATTACATGTTCTTGAAGTAATTATTAGATTATTTTCTACTTTAATTGAGATTTTAATTATATTATATAAGCATAAATTAAATTTTACAATTTTCATATTTGAATAAATTATGTTTAAAATAATATTTGTAATAAAATTAAAATTAAATTATATATAATGTATGTTATAAAACAGATTTTGACAATTATTTTCAACATAAAAAGCCAATATATTATCGTCCGTTGATCCAAAGAAACATCCGGTTTAATCAACGGTTCAACTCTGGTTCGCATGCAATTTTTTTTTTCCAAACAAAATGAAGGCATAGCCTAAGGAACAACTGCTCGCTCGCAAAGGCTTTTAAAAGGAAAACTTATCTCTTATCTCTTATTCAATCCCTCCTCTCTGTTTCAATTTCTTGTTTCTTCTGTTATTTGTTATTCAAGACGGGTTTGTTACTGATTCGGCGGGCTTACTATAGATAACGACTGTCAAGTTATTGATCTGTATGCTGTTTTGCTTTCTTTTAAATCTATTAGGGTTTTGTTTATTTGGATTGGGAATTTGTAATCGTGCCGTGTTTTTGCCTATTTATTGTCGTGTTTCTGTGTTGATTTTCTTGTATGTCGTTAATTGAATTTTGAAGTGGTTATCGTTTTGGGTTCTATTAGATTGTTTTTACATAAAGAGAAAGATGCTTGGCTGAGAAATGAAATTAGTACACCAAATTCGCTGTGATGCATGTGCTCGTTATTGTTATAAATGTCACAAATTGTAAGTATGAAGTTCATGCTCAAAGTTTTAATTGTGATGAAATATCAGACCATGTTCCTCGAAAATTTATTGAATATATAATCCCTTTGAAATTTTGATGATTGGTTTTGCACAGCTGGAGATTCGAGAATGATAGATTATGGCATCATTTCTTTTTCAGTTTGAGCTTTTTATATCTGATGCAACTGTAGAACATCAATAGAAACATACATCGTTGTTGTCATGCCTCTGCGACTGTGCTGTTTCCGTTTGTTGTTCCTCTGATTTCACTTGTTGCAAAGTGGGTTCTTGCAGTTGGAGTGATAGAGCACTTTTTTAATTAAAATTTTCTGGATGTGTCACTACAGATGGAGTTGATGAGAGATTATTATGTTCTCATAAACCTTGTTGTGACAATGTAAAGTGATGGCTGTTGTGTCAATAACATAATGGTTATCGATCATTTATAGTTGTGTATTTCATGTTTTGTAAATGCTTATTTTCAGTCTTATTAAGTTTGTTTACTTTGAAATTTCACAATTATGACTTGATTTATCACCAGTTCTTTCCTCATTTTATCTCGCAGCTTGCCTATAATACTACGACCAGGGTGGCAACTATCTTTCTGGTGAAGGACAACTTGAGAAAACGACAAAGCAAATTAATCCCACTATATAGAGAGTTCTGCTGATATTTTGAAACAATGGGCAGGCCAGCATCCACCATTGAGATCCCTGATAAATCGTACCGCCCTGACCGCAATGATGGATGCTATACACCTGATTTTGATACCTCTCCTGATTATAACCGCCGTAGAGACCACCGCAGTCCCTCCTGCCACAGTTATGATGAACATTACCGCCGCAGTCCCTCCTACCACAGTTATGATGAACATCACCGGGAGGCTAATGGTGGGCGCTACCGGTCAGGCTCACCTGATGCATATTCTAGCCCTAGAAGAAGAAGCCCAAGCCTTAGGCAAAAGACCCTAGATTCTCTTCCAAAAAGGTTTGGTGGCAGGGGTCGTGCATACCTAGACAGGAATGGGAAGGATTCAGAATCAGAATCTGAGGAGGAATTGAAAGGACTGAATTTTGAGGAGCGCAGGAGGCTGAAGAGGCAGAAGATGAGGAAAAATATTGCAAAGTATTGTATCTGGAATCTCACACCTAGTCCACCAAGGAATGAGGATAATGAAAATGAGGATTTTGAAGATAATGCAGAAGAGATTCCTGAAAAGTATCATGAGGATGATGAGGAGAAGAATAATTCAAGTAAGAAAGGAAAAGGTAAATCTCAGTCTGACTCTGGCGATTCTAAGAGTAGTGATTCAAAGAGCGTTTCTGAATCTGAGAGTGAATCTGAATCATATGATTCTCGGAAGAAGAGGAGTTTAGGGTCTAAGCGCAGGACTAGGAAATCATCTAGGAAAAGTAGGAGCAAATCAGGTGATGAGAGCGAGAGTGAGAGCGTGGATGAAAGTGAATCAGATAGTGAAGAGGATCAAAAACAAAAGAAGAAATCTCGGAGAAGCAGTAGCAGCCATAAGAAGACCAGTAGTAGCAAGAGGAGGAGGAGGAGAAGCAGGTATAGTGAGTCAGATGACAGTGAGAGTGAAGAGTCTGATTCCAAGTCTAAGAAGCTGAGGCGTTCTTCAGGTTCAGGATCGAGAAAAGGCAAGAAAAAGAGAAGGTCTGAAACAGAGAGTGAAAAATCATTTTCTGACGAGGGTTCAGGTTCTGAAGGTGATGTGGTAAAAGCAATGGCAGACAAGATGAAAATGCCGGATGCTGATGCCAAAGCTCATAGTCTTAAGGAGATAATCGAGGCCAATAAGAAACCTACTTTGGATAATGAACCCGTAGTCGGGCCAATGCCATTGCCTAGAGCTGAGGGTCATATCAGTTATGGTGGGGCACTGAGACCTGGTGAAGGTGATGCTATTGCGCAGTATGTGCAGCAAGGCAAGCGTATTCCACGAAGAGGTGAAGTGGGTCTTTCAGCTGAAGAGATTCAAAAGTTTGAGAGTCTTGGGTATGTGATGAGTGGTAGTAGACATCAGAGGATGAATGCCATTCGTATCAGGAAAGAAAATCAAGTTTACAGTGCAGAAGACAAGCGAGCTTTGGCCATGTTTAACTATGAAGAGAAGGCGAAACGTGAGCACAAGGTCATGGCTGATTTGCAGAGGCTGGTGCAGCGCCATATCGGGCAGGATGTTGGTCCTACGCATGATCCTTTTGGAGGAAAAACAGCTGATGGCGCCGATACTTGATAAATGAAGCGCGCTAGTTGTTCTTTGTGCAAAACTTGTAACAGTAATGTCAATTTTTGAAGCTTTGACGTTTAATATACTTGTTAAAAGGGCAATCCTTGTTATTTATTTTACTTGGTATTGGGATAGTGATGTAACTGTTAATCGGACTGGTTTTGTAGTTTAGCATTCTGCAACTTATCTTGCTAACAAACCTCAATCAACCATCTAATCCTCTTCCATCTTTATGCATTTGACCAAGTGCTGTGCTGCTGCTTCCTGCTGTCTGTTCATTCTGTACACGTTATTTCGTTTTTCTTGAATTTACCCTTTCTTTTATATGTTATTTTTAATTTATGTTTTCTACTCTATTAATTTTTTCTATTTAAATCATAAAATACAAAATTAACAGTTGTGTTTCACAGAAACGATATCGTTTCATCACTCGAAATTTATTACGCAGGCGTTTCTTTCTATTTTTGATTTTTACAGCGAGACGGTAAAACTGTAAAAGAGAAAAATGTAAACCAGAGCCAATCAGAGTGCATTTAAAGTCCTAGTGTGAGGTCAGCCAAATGATTTTTCAGTCTCCTCTCTGTGTCTTCAAGCCCTAATCTATGGCTTCCCGCCGGCTGTTATCCCTTCTCCGATCATCGTCAGCTCGTCGATCCATCTCCAAATCGCCTCTCTCTAACGCTAATCCCAAACTTTCTACTCCATCTCCGGTACACACGCGCCGCGCGTCTCCTTATGGCTATCTCCTAACACGTTCATCCGAGTATGCCACATCCGCCGCCGCGTCAACCTCGCAGCCACCTCCGGTTGCCGAG
>CANYBF010556773.1:0-17893 GCA_948192965.1 Dalechampia spathulata | reverse complement strand
TTGAACAAATCCTTCGGCAATCCATAATCGAACCAATCTAATGCCCTCTATTTCATAATCTTCTGGTAACGAGCATGCAAACAACATACAAGCTTTCAAATAAAAAGGCAAATCATAGTAACTTAGTAGCAATATTCTTTCCACGACATTAAGCCTCCCACCGTCCAATTCTGCAGGAATACTACGTTTCACCATTTCCCATTCTAATCTGCTTCTGCTCTTTGAAGCCAACAGACCGCTAATGGCAACGATTGCAAGAGGTAGTCCTTTACACTTTTCTAGTATCTCTCTAGCAATAGTTAACAACTCCCGGGGGCATTCATCATCCCAAAATAATCTCTTACGAAAAAGAGTCCATGATTCTTCAGGAGACAGACTTCGTAAATCATAGACAATGCCTCTTAAATGCCGAAAAGAGACGCTAGCTACTTCAGTTTTACGAGTTGTGATCATGACTCGACTGCCAGTATTATTCAATGGCAATATATGGCTAAAACAGTCCCAAGCCTCGGTTTGCCATACATCATCTAGGACCAAAAGGAATCTGCTTCGACTGATAAATTCTCTGATAGTCTCTTTCAGTACATCACCAGACATTGTTTCCAATCCTTCAGGTTTTGGCAGTTGGCCTTGTTTGTAAAGCCTTGCAATCAAGTCCTTTAAAAGATTATCGGTGTTAAACGACTGTGAAACATTGATCCATGCATGCCTGTCGAACCTGTTCTTGACATTGTCATATACTTTCTTTACAAGGGTGGTTTTCCCCAGGCCACCCATACCAACCACCGAAATAACTTTCAAGGAAAGGTCATCATCAGTTAGAAACTGAATCAACTCCATTTTGGGTTTGTCAATGCCAACCAAATCATTTTCATCTTGTAACAGTGCATTTGTGCGATAGTGATGCCACATGCTGTTTGAGGTGGCTGCAGTAGAGGAGGAAACTAAACCTCGTTCTGAAGAGGTCAAGTTGTATCTCTGGCGCCTTTGAGCAACTTCTAATATTATGGGTTTGATGCTTTGTATTTTAGAAGCAATTTGATGACGATATTTCACATTCTTGAAGCATTGGATGATCTTAGCGCTGAAACCACAAGATTCCGCGTCATTACGATCATGTGCTAGACGAAGCATGAACTCATCGATAACATCTTCAATGTCGAAAGCAATTTTCCTGACTTGCTTTATCCACACGCTAGCTTGATCATCGGTTTCTTCCATTGATTCTGCTACCCTTAAGAAAGCCCTCATCTGCTCAAGTTCACTTCTGACGAATTGGACTTGTTCATGGACGCCTGTCAATAAATTTTCCTCTTGTTCGAGAAAAAATACTATCTTTTCAAGCAACAAGGATGTCACACTCTCTGCCATTGTCGACCTGTGATTGTTGTTTGAAGGCCACGGAATAACAAAGGGAATGCAAAGCATGTAATGTTGGTCAATTTTGCGAGTAAAATGGGTAATAATCGATAATGAAATGCAAATGCAAAGTTGTTATCATTCTAAAAAGTAATTTTTATCTTATTAAAATATTTTTATATTTTATTTTTAATAATTTAATTATAATATCTTTATATTTTAATTTTGTATATTAAGATATTCAAATAACTAACTTTTCATAAATTATCAAAGAAATTGTTATCCAATCTTGATGCAATTAATTTTTTTATTTTGTTAAATTTAATTATATTTGTTATCTTTAAATAATAATTAATTTATTTAAATTCATAAATTAGTTAATTTAAGTGATAATAATTCAATTCTATATATAATTTATATATTTATAATGTATAAATATTAAAAAACATATATATTAATAAAAAAACATTCATATTTAGTTGTAAATATTTTACTTTTTAAAAATAAAATAATAAATATTTTATATTTTATATTTTTAAAACTTATTAAAGAATGGTTATAGATATTAAATTTATGGAAACAAAACATATATAAAATTTGGTAAATTAAATCTGACTATACAAGTTGTGTGATTTTGTTCAATTGTTTTGGATCATCCTAACAACCGAATTACATATGAAATATAAAAGAAATATAAATAAATTAAATACTCACAATTAATGGTTGATTCTTTGAAGAATTTTATGGATCTTTCACTATAACTGAAAGAGCAGTTTGAATATTATCGCCATAGATGCATTTAACTGAGATCTGAGACTGAGGAGGGTTTCGTCAATTTTGCACCAAAAAGTCCCTTTATTTCGGCCGGAATCTGTAACCGAGTTATACAACAAACCAAAGATCAATCAGATGGAAATGATTTCATCTTGTACCGAAAACAAAGCTCAAGTGTTTAAGAGACTAACCGAAAAGCCAGCCAGCGAATGTTAAAGTGTAACAACGTATATCTTCATCTGCCAGATGCGAGCTTCCAACAGAGAGCTTCGGAAGAGGCGGCGGCCGGAGCCGTAGAAGATGATATTCCCTTTTTTTTATTTTTTATTTTTTTAGTCAACGCCGATGAAGGCCGTCGCTTTAGATTAGATTAGGCTGAAAGCTGATTGGAGTAAGCTTAGAGATATGACAATGAACTCAGGGCTTGATTACATTTTTATAAATAATATTATTAAATATTAAACTATTCTGTGTGTTTATTATTAATAAAGTTTCACTTTCGGACTCTTGAAGAGTTTGATAGGCAGGGGGTTTCATTGGGCCTTGTAAAAACATTTATTAAATTTATAGAGTTCTTTATTAATATGGAATACTGTCTTGTGCTTCATTTAATTTTACAATAATGTTTTAGTTCATATGATTATCTCCATTTTCATCATCATTTTCAAATTTATATAGCCTATATCACAACAATCAAATTATTATCCATATAATTAATTTAATTATAAATGAGTTAACATGATCTAATAATATAATACATATTATAATGGGTTGGCGGGTTGAGATGACATATGCGTTGACTAGTTTTATATACTAATCCATTAAATTCCAATACTAACTTTCTAAACTTATGTGTTATTTATGAGTTTTATTATTATTATTATTATTATTATTTGGATGTCTGTTTTAGTATGATAAGTTTAAGATTGATCTGAAATTTTAATTTTATTAATAATCGCTTATATTTGAACGAAGTCTCAAATTTTAAATGTATTAATTCAAACTAAATTTCAATGTTTTGAATTAAATCTTAATTAAAATAAGATAAAAAGTATGACAATTTTATAGTTTTATTTTTCTTTTCTGTAAAAAGATCCAAAATTTTTATCAAGAGTATATTTCATAAAACCACATAATTTTTTGAATTTAAATACAATAATTGTAAGAATTATATATAAAACATGAAAAAATTCATGCATTTTCAGTACCATTGCAAATTCTCATAGTTCCTCGCGTATTCTTCTTCTTCTTCTTTCTTTTTTTTTTTTTTTTTTTTGTAAGTTTCAGTTTCTGATTGATGAAATGGGAATCCTGGGACCACGCGGAAACTGATGCCCATTATCATCGCCATCACCGATTAAGAACTGATAGGCAGTTGGTCTTGATCTTTGGTAATCAACTCTACAGAATTTGATGGATACGAGTCATATCACCATTGACTGCTCACTCACTCATCTATAGATACATATACATAGTGTGTGCGCCTCTTATGAGGTCCCTCTCTGTCACCAGCAGGACACGTGTGTATCTTTATTTCTCAGTCTCCTGATCAGAAAAGCAAGAATTATTGGTGGGTCGGCTGAATTATTGCTTGGAAAATTTTCCTAACTTGTCTGTCACCACCAAGAATGCATCATGGAAGTGGGTGTTTTTTGTTTTTACTATTTGCATCAGTATTTCTTCACTTTCCTTGTTGATGTTTGTCTCAAACAGAGGATGGGTTAATCCTTTTTCAAAACAAAAACCCATGTGTGAACATCAAATTAGAAAGTCACCACCTGTTCATAACTTGTTAATTCACTTGCTTAATGCCCAAATGATAGGGACCCCAAATGTCATGTTGAACTAGTGCTGCTACGTAGATTTTCGTATCAAATATGATATTCAACCAAATCTACAACAATTGATACAATTGGATATAGGGCAACTTTTCAATAGATGCTACGCCAGAAAGGATCACTAAGTCGACCACCTTAGTAGCACGTGTACCTGCCGTGTTCACAACATCCAATTGCTGCATAATTTGGTGCTGAAGGTAAAAGGTAAGGAGCATTAGATAAGCAAAAGGCTATTTAATTATTAACAGCAGCCACAACTGCTGATTAGTAGTAGTTCTGATGTATTAGTACACCAGTTTGCCATTTTATGCTCAGTCTTAGTACACCAGTTTGCCCATTTTATGCTCCGTCTTAGTACACCAGTTTGCCATTCTATGCTCCGTCTGTGTTTCCTGTCATTATTGAGGATAATCATTTACTGATATGGAGTTGATTATTCTGACACCTTGTCCCTTAGTTGCTCTCTGTTCGACTTTTTCTCTTTAGCAGCTGCTTATAATTGGTCATTGTACCAATTAGATATCATTTTCACAACAAAGTCCCAGATAATGAACATAGATATGAATTATTTGCCGAAATAGGAATAAACGAAACACTTATATTCATGGATAATAACAGAAATGCAATTCAGAAAAAAAAAATGCATATCATTTGATAGAATTCCTTTATGGAATGAGGTTAGTAAACAATGAAAAGCACCAACCACTCCGACCGTGTGATTACATCAACAAATAAATGCGGAATTTCAGGTCGACAAATGCCCATTCACCCCAAGGAGTGGCCGAAGGCATACACGAACTTCATGTTCTTCAGGTCCTACACGATGTTTTGGAACAATGATTTCAAGCATTGTTCCTGTTTCATCGCGGTATGCTTCTAGTTTGGCATCTTCTGGAATGCGGTTTGGTAGGGGAATCTCCCTTATGAATTCCCCTGGAGGGCAGTGCTCTGGTGTTGGATCTGTTAGCTTGAATGTCCTATCATGTCTCTTAATAAATGGCATGCAGGCTGTGCTTACACAGGATATCTTCACGATTCCATGCAAATTAGCGTTCCTCCAAGTGACTTTAACCCTTTGAAGATCTGCAAAGGGTAAGCTGATGATTATTAAGAATGATTCATCATCTTCATATATAGTTTTTGCTGCTGTTACAGGCCCATATACATTCTTCATTACCCCGCTGAATTCATTTATCCATGCTGGCTCTATTGGATGAATGTTCATGTCAACCCTGTCGCCATGAGAATTATTAGCCAAGCATTCATCATCATTTCCAGATGGTAAATATTCCTTCTTCCGCTTGTGGTTCACAGGAGAAAGGTCTACGTTCTCACCGTTGCTATTGTCTGATGACTGGGTGGACAAATTCAAACCAGTACCATTAAGCAATTTCTTGGGGTGAGCATTTCCATTACTCTTTAATGGATGGATAGGTCGCTCTAGCTCAAATTCTGTGTTTGGAAGATTCCTCCAAGAACCAAAATCACTTGCTTCAGATGGAATTGAGAAATTTATGTCTCGGCCAGTAAGCTCCGTCCACCTCTTTCTCTCTTCTTCATCAAGGTTCATGAGATTTGGTGATCTAACAATTTCTATACCATGAACGCACTGAGGATTAGAGAGACCCCTGTAATGCTTCCTCTGCATTCTATGAGAGCGAACAAAGCCCTTATCAACACTGAATGGGAATGGGCGCTCCCCTTGCCGAGAATGCCCATTCATATAACTTCTCAGCTGCATCTTGCCCAAGGCATTTTCAGGCCTTTCCTTGAAAACCCACATATACATATTCTCCATGTCATGCTGAACCAAGAAAGCATCCAGCTGCAAATCTGATTTTTCATACCCAGACAAACCATTGCTGTCCCTTATGACCTTGCACTTGGCTTTCTCATTCAGAACAGGCTTGAAATAGAAGCTGAAGAAAAACCACGCACCCCAAATACTATCAAGTCGTTTTGTGCATTTCTTTGCGACTTTGGGGACATTAACAACTGTCTCAACCTCATAAGTTTGTGGTGCCAGACTAACATCTAAGATGTCACATGGATCATTCCAGGCTAGGGAAGGAGGTGGACTAGGCTCAGATGAAAGTGGGAGATTGATATCTGGAGGCCCTGAAAGAATAACTGATCGATTCATCTCTCTCTCCAACTCTTCATGCGTGAGAGAACCTGAATCCATCGACAGAAGCGTTGATGGATGATAATTCTCCATAGTCAATGTCGTGAGGAGAGCATCCCCCATCACTTTTGCGTTCCCTTCGCTTTATTAAATTGCTCCCGAGCTATGACTTTCAAGCCCACCACAATTGTCACAAGCTCATCAAGAGCAGCAGCATAAATTACAATAAAAACCCAAAAAAAAAAAAAACAGACCTCAAAGGTCAATCAACAAAACCAAACAAACAACTCATAAATCTCTTCATCTTTCACAGATTCGAAGCTCCCCACATCAATACTTGAGAAATATTCATCAACGCACCAGAAAAACAGCAAGAAATGTCTTCAATATCATCGGTACATCACCAACCTGCTGAAATTAATGCTAAAAGTTAAAAAGCAGAATACATGTACGAACGATAAAATCCAATGAAAAAGATGATAAATTTGACTATGGAAAAGGTCTACAGACTTGCAGAGTATGCATAAAAATCACAAAAATATCAAATTCCCGACGATTTAGTTTTACTTGTTAAGATTATAAAATTAAAGAAAAAATAAAATTCAAACTCTTCCAAAAATATTTTAAAAACGCAAAAAAATATACTATAGCTAAAAATCGAGTGATTAATCAAATAAAGCAGGATCTTATATTGATGATATGAAATGAAACCTTCCAACTTCATAGGATTCCCATTTGATTAAACCTTCTTACAGATTGAAATCTCGAAGATAGCTAGTTTCTTTGACTTTCTCGATAACCAAACAGAGCAAAGAAAGAAACCCTAAGATAAAATAATTAATCAATCAAGGAATCCCTAGAATCAATAAATAAAAAGGAACACTACAATAGCATATAAAATCAAGAGATTTGAAGCCATAAAATCACGAAAAAAGTGAAGAACATGAGCGCTTAAAAGAGGATATATTTTTTTTTTTTAAAAGGAAATTAAGAGATTCGAAAATTACCTGAAAAGAGAGGATTCATATCTCAATATCAAACCCTAAGAAACAGAAAGAGAGAGAAAGGGGAGAGAGAAACTAAAGGAGAAGGACCAAACGGAGTTAAATAAGAAGAGGATGAGCAAAAGAGGCTGCTTGCAGCAGTTTAACGGAGGTGATAAAACGGATCGTTAAGTAACGGTGATAGAGAGATGATGATAAATAGAGGTCAAAAGTGGTGCGTCTTGAAACCAAGTGGTGCTTTGTGTTTTTTTACCTTTTTTTTTTTTTCTTTTCATCCTTTTTTTAATGTCTTTTGTGTTTTAAACATGTGATTTTTGGGTCTTCTTTTTTTTACCTTTATTTTTAAAATAAATACGAATTTATTACAGATTTTATTTTGTTATTTAATAATTTCATATGTAATTTATACTTATTTTTTGTTACTAAAAACATAATTATTGAATTGTTTTTTAATTTAATATATCTAAATTAATATTTACATAATTGAATTAAATGAATACATTCATCAAATTAGATGACTAATTAGTAGGAACATAGGATGTTAATATTGCCATGCTATTTTTTTTTTAAAAAAAGATGATGATAGCTTCTCACAATTAAATATATATTAATTATCAATGCAAAAAAAAAGATTAAAATATAGTTTTATAGTAGTCTAAAATTTAAAAAATGAAAAATAAAATAACAAATTATTTTACTTTTGGAAATATACAATTTTATGTTAATTTTTTTATGTAGCTAAAAGTGTTAAGATTAATAGGATTTTTAATATATTTTGATATTTTTTAAAATTAATTTGGAGGAATATATTCATATTTAAAAATGTAAATTAAATCTAAATAAATATATCTTATAAAATCGGAGTTAAATTTTTATAAAGATAAATAATCAATTAATTATTATAATTAATTTTTTTAATTTTTGATTTATAAACATGAAATAAAAAAAAGTAAAATTATAATAGATACGATAAGTTATATATTTGCTATCATTTTCATAGAAGAAATAAAACAAAAGAAAGAGAGTTCCACTATGTGGATTAACAAACCCTAATTTCATGCTTGTAGCAAATAGAAATTGCAACTATATATATATATATATATATATATATATATATTAGAAAATGATGAAGTTGGAAAAGTTGTTGAAGCTTTTTTTTTTAAAAAAAAATAAAAGAAAAAGCAAAGCCAATGGGGAGGTCTGTTTGTTGCTTGTTAGGCACTTTTAATTTATTTTTAATATTCCAAAAAAGAAAAAAAAAAAGTGAAAAGTCAGTTTGTATTATTAAGTCAACATTTTGAACAAGTTAGGCCTGAAAGGTTGAAAGTTGATACCAAGTTTTTGGTTCATGAATATCTTATCTAAATTCTCATTATTTATGCTATTTAATAAACTTTATTGTATTTAACTTCAATTAAATTTTAAATATTATTATATAATATATCATCATGTAAAATAATATGGAGTTAATTATCAAAAATTATCATATTTATTTTATATATAAATGTGAGTTCAACTTCTCTAAATAATTAATTAGTTGTTTCCATCTTTTTTTTTTAATTTAAATTCTATCCATAGTTGCATGAAAGTGGAAAAAGTAATTAAATCTTAGTTTATAAAGTTGTTTCCTTAATATTTATCTTATTTTTATTAAATAATATAAAATAATTAACGTTAATATTGTTAATTTTAACTACTCATTAATTATATATAAGAATAATTAATTTTCTTTTAAATCATTAAATATTGACAAGATGATTAAAATTTTTAACTTATTTTTAATAATATGAATTCAAATTCTTATAAAAATAAATCGTAATTTCTGATATTTGATTTAAAAATTACATATATATAACTTTATCTTCATGGATATAAAATATACATACATCATCTTTTTTTTAAGTATATTATGTAATAATTTTTTTAAAAAACATTAATCCTAGTTATATACATTTATCAACTACACTTTAATGAACATGTCATCATTACAACTTCAAAAATCATTAAATAATAATAGTCGCAATGGTTTTAATTTTTTAAATTTTTTTTCAATGAACCATAAGGTTATCTTGTAAATACCACCATAGGATACGATGCAAACCACTCCGAATATAAATTATTTAAAAAAATAAAAATTTGTTTAATAAATCTTATTTTATAAATAAGTTAAACTCTAATTAAATAATATTTAATTCATTTAAATTCATAAAATAACTCAATAAAAAGTTCATGAGTTAAAAAATTTTAAGTTTAGATATATAATATATAAATTTATATTTATTTTTAATTTAATTATTAATATAAAATTATAAATATTTATGAAATATAATATTTTCATTAATAATTTTTTATTTTGTAAAATTAAAAATATTTATTTATAATCTATCATATTTATTTAAGATTTAATTAAACTTATTTAAACTAATAATAAATGAAAATTGACTTGAATACATTTCAACTATAAATAAATTAAATTTGAATAAAGTAAAACTCGATTCAATTTAACTTACTTATACTTCTAAAATATGGTTATATATATATATATATATATATATATATATATATATATATTTGATAATCTAGCCTAAATATCAAGTATTTTATACAAATTATGAATTTTTTAATATATTATTCATTATTTGGATTCAAAAAATATAATTTAAATTTAAAAAATACCAAATAATGATTTGTACATGATTTGGTCAAAGCCAAAATAATAAGAAAACATCTTTATCAAGCATTACAATATTTTTCTGAATAATAAAAACTGGATTAGAATAATTCTCCAATTTTTATAAAAAAAATGTAATTATCTTATCATAACCAATGAAAAAAAGCCAACAACTTATCAGTTGAAGCCAGTCAATAGAAGAGGAGAGCCTGAGATAAGCCCTCGATTATAATTTGTTTTACAAAACCAAACAAATCCATGTGCTTGACCACTGATAAGCCAACCTTATTATTATTATTTTATTTATATAATTCTTATTATAACATATTTTCAAAAAAATTACTAGCAAATGACTTTTGTAGTATAGTAAAATACACGTCATCACTTTGTCTTTTAAACGCACCCAAGAGCTGTAGAAAAATAATAGTCGTGGACTCTTCGATAATTATGACAATTGTCATGCATTATTTTATTATAATTATAATTATAATTATGATTATGAATATAATTATATTTTGGTATCCACCCACGTAACCATATTGATCATTTTGGCATTAATATTAACCTTTAGAACACCCTTATAAATCTAATTAATTAATTTCTAAAGTACGAGAAGTTATTTTTTATTTCATTTTTGTTAGAAAATATTTCTAAGATCTCTATTAGAATACGCGAGTGCATTTTATTATATTAATGTATTCTAACATGATACATAAATAATATATTTTATCTAAAACGCATAATAATAATAATAAATAAATAAATAAATAGGAACAGGTTTGAAAATGACATTTTAAAAATGTAATAGAAATATTATCTTATTAAAATTAATTTCAACGTTTAATCCCAATGTTTATGGCTCAGAAGGAAAGTTCTAAGAAGCTACGCCAAGGAGTTTGAATTTTGTGCTCTTGAATTACTTTGACTTTTGTAGTTGGCTACATGTACATATATATGGATAAATATCAATTATCCGATCATGACCCTCCAAATTGGGATCGTTAATTAAGCATGATTATTATACAAATACCAACCTTAATACATGCATTATTATATTATTTAATCATAAATGGGTTGTTAGCCTGGATAATTTATTCATATGGTTTTATAATATTCATTATACAATAATATAATTATATTAAATTTTAAATTTTAAATATTTTTCATCAAAAAATATATATTATATAAGAAAAAGGCATGGAAATGATAAGTTATTGGGTATGAATACTAATGGAGAGTTGCATTATTGAAGATTCGAATCATTCACTTTAGGGATCATCAATTCCACCGACGTATCCACGTTTTGTTTAAATATAATTTGCATTTTTAAGGTTTTACAATTTCATTCTTTTTCATTATTTTAATTTATAATTAAAAATAATATCATTGCCATCAAACTAGCTATACTTTATCCACATAGTTTAATATAATTTCTACAAATTAATTATAATTATTTTATATTTTTAAGGAAAAATATTTACATTCAGAAATTTTAATACTTTTAAAAGATTTTATGATATTTTTATTCTATAAAATTTTTTCATTATTTAATTTTTATTCAATTTTTTTTATTTCATATTGAATATTGTTATTAATCTTTAAATTTTTTTTAATTTTTACTAATTTTTAACATCTCAATAAAATTATTCTTTTTTCGTAAAAAAGGTTATGTAAGCAATTTTCCAGAATCATAGAGTTATTAGAATAAATTGTTAATTAAAAATATTTTTTTTACGTTGATAAACCAAGAATCCTGTAGGTCTTTAACTTGCCAATATCACATAAATGTTTTTATTTTAAAATAAAAAGGACAAAATAGTTGAATATTTTAATTAAATTTTTATAAAAAAATTTTGAAATTTTTTTCATAAGTAATTGAATTTTAAAATTTTTAAATTTGTTTTGATTAAAAACATTCTCTGAAAAAAAATTCCCAAAATATTTTTTTGATTATTAAATATTTTCGAAAATTTAAAAACCTTATTAAAAAATATTTTCAAAGTATAAAAATATTTTAGTTTTCAAGAAATTGAGAAATTTTTGGAATAAATTAAAAAAAATTAGTAATTATTGCAGGTAGGTTCATTATTTGCTCATTGATAATAAATAAATAATTATTTTTTATTAATAAATATGGTATATTATTATCGTAATTATATTTTATATCCCTTATCTCTTATTTAACTCTTTTATTTTTGTAAGTTTGTATATATGTATATATATTATATATAAGTCAACTTAATAAATATGATATCTAACTAAATGATAAAAATAATTATACATTTAAATATGATAGATCCAATCATCCAATCAACTTTTAAAAATCATGTTAAACACTTTACTTGATTTAATCAATTTTTCTAATTTTACTAAAGATTATTATTTATTTTAAATGGATTCAAAATATCATGTTACAAAACATTTTTGATAAATTGATACTTGTTCGTTTTTGTAAAATACATAAAATTTAAATTAATAATTTTTAAAATTTTTAATTTAACCAAAAATATATAAAATCAAATATTTTATGTATTCTATAAACAAAAGTATTACGTTATTTTTCAATAATTAAATAATAAAATTTTATAAATAAATTAAATATTTAAATTTATTCATTTAAATTCAAATGGTATAATTTAGAAAACAAAAAGTTAGCCAGGTGCATCTTAATGAATAATAATAAAAAAAAAAAAACTTCCATATATTTTTAAAAATTTTGGTAAATTAAAAAGTCCGAAATGCATAATAAAATAGAATAAAAATAGTTGAAAGAACATGTGTAGGGGGTAGCATCAGCTCAACATAGATAGCTGTATAATTAATAATGTTTGAGGCTTCAACTGGGACAGTCAATATCTACCAGTATTTATTTATTTGTATATTTGTGGTTCCAATATTTATATTATTATATTATTTATTAGCATGGCATCATTTTTAATTAATTTATTATACTCACCGTGAGGTTTTACTTGGTTATGGACCGTTCAATGTGGATGTATTTATACTTATATATATATATATACATATATGCAGTGGTTTATATGTATATACACTCATATCTAAGTTCTAATGTGGCTGATATCTTTTTGAATCGATCACTGATTATCATTTTAATAAGTTATCATCTTATTAATTAATTAATTAATTAGATGTAAACTCGTGCTTACGAAATATTAACAATCATTTTTATATATGTATATATATTTTGAACTTTGTTTAAAGAATTTTATATTATTAGAAATATCAATTGTTTTGAAATGAAATAAAAATCAATAATCAGACTAACATATATTTTTTTTATTTATTTTAAATACTTAACATATATACTTTAAATATTCATCATTTATTTAAAAAAATTTAACCCGGCGCTTGAAAGCGATCGATGGGCCAGGACATTCGAGCCCATTCTTGGATTTCAAGTCAACAAAATAGGATGCCCCATCATGCCACGTGTCACCAACAAAGGATATGATTATTCAAGGCTGGGCATATGCTAATTTGGGCTTCGTTGGACAGTATCGATCAGAATTCTCTCCTTCCAAAGCCCAACTCTCTCTATATATACAGATATATATATGTAAAAATATAATATTTTTTAAATAATATTCATTAAAATCTAAGATATTGAATATTGATTAATATGTTTATCCTCGAGCTCTGTGAAATTATGAACTTTTACCCTAATTTACCCATTTTAAACAATTAAACTTACTGTTTTTTTTTTGTTTAAAAAAAAGATTACAAATGCATGAAAAGGATGAGGGCTAAAAGAGGTCCATGGCATCATGATGGTATCCACAGCTTTAATAGTGGCATAAGCCCCCTGCAACCTTCACTGCTTTTAGGAGTTCTTTTTCCAAAAACATAGAACAGATTTAATGATGTAATTGTATTATATCCGTCATATTATTAAACTAAATTATATATTAACTTGTTAATTATTTATTTAATTTTTCAAAAATACATAATATATATATATATATATATATAGTTGTCAAAGATAATATAATTAAGGGATAGTTGAGGAACAGGAGCATGAGAGGGAGAGTAGCAGCTGGAAATTAAAAACTGTGTAGCAGAAACAAATTTGACAGCATTTGGTGAAAAAATTTGTCCTGATATGCCCCTAATTATACTTTATTAAACACTAAAAATTCCCTTGCATAAAGTAATGTCTGCAGGGGCAATTCTGTAACCAAGCACAAATAAAAACAGCAGCAGTGACCTATCACTATCCTTTTATTTGTGATGCCATGTGAGTATCCCTCGAAGAATGTAACCTGCCAAAGCCATAAAAGTGAGAAATATTGCCAACCCAATTGTGGGTAATTTTCCCTTTTCTTTTTTGTTCTACCCTTTTTGATGGTTTATGTTGGTTCTTATTAGCTTCAAGCTACTTGTTTTTGTTTGCAGTTTTAGTAAACTTGAAGTGGTTTTATTGCGGATGTTATATAATGTTGTGTTTATTAATAATGCATGTTAGCTAGCGAGTTTTGACCTTTTGCGTACAATGATTGATTGGACATGCCAAAAATTATGTGGTGATGTACTGGTGTATATAGCTTTGTCTATGTGGGCTTTATACGTATAGTGGAAAAGATAAGGGCTTTATAGTATTATAATCATGCGTCATGATTTGAGAATGTGATTTTCAGATGAAAGAGAGCTTTTTTGGATAGATGTTTAGCAGGTGAAATGAGTAGTGTATTTCTGGGTTTGTTTTTTGGGTTGGTTGGCAGATAAAGTTGAGGAATGCTTGTTTTGCTTACAATGTGTTTGCTAAAATAAAGCAATGAATTTGGTTTCTTCTTGGAGTTGCATGATCTGAGTTTGCGGTTATTTGGGGCGTGCTAAGACTAAGACAAGTCGGTTCTCCTTCTTTGTAATTGCTTGAAAGTGGGGGTTTTCAAGGTATTTATGATAACTTGGTTGGTTGGTTGGTTGCTTTGGTAGTGTTTTTGGTGTAGTTTATGCACTTGTGATGTGATTGAAGTGATAAAAAGATGAAATCTTTGAGTAGTGTAGGACTTGGTTTAAGTGTAGTTTTTGGTTGTCTTTTGTTAGCTCTTATTGCTGAGCTTTACTACTTGTTATGGTGGAAGAGAAGAATAATTAACAGAGAGATTGGAGATGATTATAGTAATCCAGCAAGAGAGCTTTTTCACTTGTTTTGTTTAAAAAAATCATCTTCTTTGAGGCATTCTCAAGAACTATGTTCTTCAGTAAGAATAACAGATACTCTTGTTAATCATGAGCAAGATTCTGAGCTTCATTTAAGCACAGGCAAAGATTTTTTGTTCAAGCCTTTTGGTGATGATCCTGTGGATGCAGAGTTGATGAGATTGAATAGTCTTTCAGGTCCACCAAGATTTCTCTTCACCATTATTGAAGAAACAAAGGAAGATTTAGAGTCCGAAGATGGCAAGTCTAGAGCTGACAAGTCAAGAAGTAGAAGTTTGAGTGATTTGATTCTTAATATAGAAACTCCTTATCTAACCCCACTTGCTTCTCCACCATTTTTCACTCCTCCACTTACGCCAGTGGATTCTAATTACACTCATGCTAGATTCAACCATCTCTTTGAATCAGCAGCTGATGCAGAGTTTAACAAGTTAAGGACATCACCGCCTCCAAAATTCAAGTTCTTACAGGATGCAGAGGAGAAACTTCTCAGGAAAAGAATAATGAAAGAAGCTGAAAACAAAGTTCAAAAGATTGATAGGTTTGCACAAGATAATACTAAAAATGCTACGA
Source organism: Dalechampia spathulata (assembly GCA_948192965.1). NCBI lineage: Eukaryota > Viridiplantae > Streptophyta > Magnoliopsida > Malpighiales > Euphorbiaceae > Dalechampia > Dalechampia spathulata. The sequence continues at coordinate 2,368 of CANYBF010556773.1, read as the reverse complement.
GTTCACATTTGCTGAAAGAAGAAGAAGATGGGCCCTTTATCACCATCGTTGTTGATAGGAACAAGGAAAGAGAGCTTAATCATCAACTTCCACAGTTCCATTCAAGCACTTCTGCACAGGTACTCCCTCTTGCATCTTCACCTTCAAGTTTTTCATCAGCAGACAAGAGAAGTCCCACTTTCCATTAAGCTAACGGTTGATGATCATTAAAAGAAATTGGGATTTGTTACCTTTTCTTCCACTTTTATTAGATGTTAATTAGTTTTGGTTTTAGGATTTTTCCCTTTTTCCCTTTCCTTCTCTCTGTTTAAGATATTGCTGAGGCTCACTGAGATGGTATTGAAAAGTTAATGCTAGAAATAAGAAAACATTGGGCAAACTATCACCCATCAGTTTTAGGATTTATTTGGAAGAATTTTATGAGATGTCATCGAAATCTGAATTTATCGATATCTATTATTTAATGAATTTGTAAAATCCCATGTAAAAGAATTTTCAAGTAGAAGAGGGAGACAAAACCATTGTCTTTCTGCACTACAAATGTTGAAAGGTGGGCAAGTGCAAGTGGTAGACTAGTGGGGTTTCCTGTTTTATTCAATCTCCATGTCTGCTTGAGCTGTCTTATACATGTAAGCATTCTGATGAGTAATGGTACAACTGCTATTTCCAGTTCTTGTCTGAAAAGAAAAGCACTGTAAAGAGGGGAAAAAAAGAAATAGATTGATTTCTTTTAAGACCAAATCAACTTCCCTTCTGTTACTTTTGTCAATGCTTTGTTTCTTTCATCATCTTCATGCTTATTGACATTACAATATACACTGATATCGCCTTGTCTTAATCCTGTCTTCTTTTGTTGCATGGTAGTTTTCTTTATATACCCCACAATGATGAAAACCCTTTAGCTGAAAAATGATTTTAAGCCATTTGATCAGCATCTAATGCATCTAAATTAAAGAGGTTTAGAGGATTTTTGACAAGCTCCAGAGCAGCTAAAGCCATTGTAGAAAGTGACAAAATTAGAAAAAGAAGGGAGAGGCAAGTGACTTGTGATAATGAGATGGCTGTTTTAGGCTTTTTCGTAGAAAACAAAGATATCAATTTACCCGTGAAAATGTGGGTCAAGCCGAAAGGTGTCTCGTAGGCTTGTGGAATCATTACAGGCATTCTCTTTTCTTGTCTTCTTTATTTATTTAATTGCAGGAATTAACATGATTGAAATCATTAGTTTTCTCAGAAACAGGGAATAAAATGTATTTGAAATGCAAAATAAAGCAATATCATTATATTAATTGGCATCACAATGTGTACCTCTCATTGCAAAGCTATACAATCTCGATTAATTAAAAAACTTGTGCAGAAGATGAATGCAAACACGGCTAAAATCAATATAATTGGATCAACTGAGATATAGAATTAGGGAAGACATGAGTTGGTGATTGTGAGAGTTGCTTTACACAATGTACTGCCTGGTTAACCCACCTCTCATAAAGAATGGGGAAACTTTGATCCTCGAGATTCAAGGGATTGGCGCTTCAAACTTGTAAATTCCAAGTAACGCTAAGAATGTACTACATGGTCGGTTGGGTGAAATTCTTTTAGGCCCAGTCCATTAATTAGTTGAAATTCTTTCACACTTTAGCACTAGGCAGACCATTCGTGGGCTTTGCCTTTTGACACCTAATATACTTAGGTTGATGATTGGAAGTCTCTGCTCGTTGAAGAGCTCGTGGAGAAGAGAACGTGTTAGACAACTTGAGATCCCTGCGTGTTAAACATTACGATACAACAACAATGCATCAACTAAACCGCAACAAATTCGTAAATATTTCAAGCATTCATATGCTCTTTAGATAAAATAGTAACTTGCTACAAAAAAAAATAAAACCCACTAATGGCTTTGGAAAAACTATCCTGCCATCAAAAATAAAAATGCAAACTGAAGAAACCGTTCGACAATGCTATTGGCATCAACGCTTGATAAATTTTTAGTTCGAAAAAAATAATAACTCGAGAAACCATCCACTGCAAACAAAACAAATGGATGCCTTAATCGACTTCCTCAATCTTGGGACCAGCGCCGCTGCCACCAGCTGCAGGAGCATCATCATCATCCATGCCACCGCCCATATCAGCACCTGCACCTTGATACATCTTGGCGATGATTGGATTGCAAATGCTCTCAAGTTCTTTCATCTTATCCTCAAATTCATCGGCCTCCGCAAGCTGGTTTCCATCTAACCACTGAATGGCACCATCGATGGCGTCCTCAATCTTCTTCTTGTCAGCAGCATCCAACTTCGAGCTGATCTTCTCGTCCTTCACGGTGTTCCTCATGTTGTAGGAATAGTTCTCCAAAGCGTTCTTTGCC
>CANYBF010556765.1:0-21872 GCA_948192965.1 Dalechampia spathulata | reverse complement strand
ATCATCAAGCAAGGAAAATATAACATTCCAAGCATCGGAATAGACATCAATCACATATCATAACAAAATGATATCATACGTATCAAAATCATAAGCCTAGACTTCATTCAAGTCATAAGGCAATAACCATAAGCCAAAAAGTGGCAAAAGACTTCAAACTAGCATAAACTTGAAAATCAAGCTACTTCTATCATAAGCCGGTGATCCTGTCTCTACTAGTCTCGAGCTTCCACTCCTCGTTCTCGTACGTTCGGGAGGCTTAGATACACTAGGTGGAATATTTGATAGGGTTTATGAAGGGTTTTTACTTAAAAAGAAAGAAGGAAACTAAGAAAATACGTTCTGTCCTAACCCTTAAAAAGTCAAATCAACGTCGCGTACAGTCGTACGGATATTGGTACGCCCGTACCGACCTAAAACTTCTGATGCACATAATTCCTGCGAGCAACGGTACACCCATACCCCATTTGGTACGCCCGTACGTACTCGATTTTACTGACAAACCCAAATTCCTGCGAGCTCACGTCCGGCCGTACCGCCCTTTGGTACGCCCGTACACCCTCTAGAACCTAAAATCCCTGTAGTTCCCCTGTCTCGTACGACCGTACGATCCTTTCGTACGCCCGTACCACATCCTAAAATCCAACCTATGCCTTTTGGCAAGCCTAAACTAGTCCGTAACTGTCACAAACTTCCTTGCTAGCCCTAAACACACTTCCAAAGCATACCAAATCACATCTATACGCCGTCCCTCATCCAACCGAGAAGACATGCTCCTCAATAAGGCGACGACACACAAATCAAGCATATAAATCCATACATATCAACTCGTAGCACCACATATACGTACAAACACAAAACCATTATTATACGTTCATACACATCACATATGCATAAGGCCATCCTACCATTCATCTACACATACACGCATAAAAATACATAACTCCTAGGGTCTCTAATGCGGGTGTAACACAGATGGTTTTACTTTTCCATTATATTTGCCATAATATATGCCAGGTTACATGCCACCTCACATACAAATCCTATGTTATATCACTTGCCATGTCATTTGCCATTATATCATGTTATGTTATCTATACCATGTCATATACTATTATGTTATGTTATGTCATTTATACCATATCATATGTTATTATGTCATGTCACGTCACATGTCATACATAAATCATTATATCATATCATGCATATGTCATGTCATTATATAATGTCATCACTTTACATGTCATCTAAATGTCATATAACCTTATATATCATTTTACTTTGCTATGTTATGTTATGCTTATGACTATAACATATCGCATTGTATGCTTACTTTTATGCGCTTGCTTGCTTGCCTGTCTAGAGTAATTATTTCTAACTATAATGGTAAAATCAATCTTCGAAACTCATATAAATAGATCTTCACCACCCGAATCCATCTTTGAAGATTTTAACTTAGTACTCATATTATAGGTCGGTTGAACCAAATCTAAAACCATCCGATGGTGACTCCTTATGACTCTTTCAAGTCTATATCATTTTTCAAGGTAGCCCTTTAAGAAGATTAAGCTTTCGTTCTAAGTAGATCCTTGGTTTGTGAGTTTTGCAAGATTTTCTTTGGATCGTGGCGAAAGCCTTGCCCATAGCATGGAATGCAAAGTGAAATAAACATGAATATGCCACCCCAAACTTCAAATAAGACATTATCCCCAGTGTCACAGAAATAAGCAATAAGTAGAGGATAACATAGATAAAAACACATAGAAATAAAAAAATAATACATAATATAAATGAAAATGCATAAATAAAATAAAATAAAATAAAAAAAGGAAGTAAGAGTGAAAAAATACCCCAAATAATCATAACTCAGGTGGTGGTAGAGGATGGTGCTAACCCTGACTCTAGAAGTATCTAAAGCAAACCTTTTCAAAATGATCCATTCGATTATGGATCACCTGAATTGACTATGCATTAGACTGAGCAAGTTCATGTAGGTCGATTGGTGTTTGAGTATTGGAGTTGACTATCCTGGTGAGATTTTGGAGTTGTAATAGAATGTCATTAATGTTGGGTTCTGTTTGTTGTTCCGATTATTAGCAAGGAACATCGATGATGGTTAAGGGAATTTAACATTATTTGCATATGAATTCTGTAGATGTTATTCAAACTTTAATTAATATTGGTTCCCTTTGAAAATGTTGATGATATTGTACTATAGATAAGAATAGAGCTAGTAACTATCATGGGTATAGATCTTAACCCTTGACAAGAATCTGTATGATATTCATGTAAGACACTTCCTAGACAAGTCAACCTTCAAACCTCATAGTTAATCAGTTCATGATCAAGATAAGACTAATATATAAGCAACATTAGCATTACTGTCCAGATTAAAAGAGCAACATGAGTTCTTCAGATAACACAAGCATCACACATGAGAAAAAGCACAATAAGATAAAAACAAGGTATAATGATTAAATAAAATTCGTCTACTTATTTATTGATTAATGAATGGATACATATATTTGATCATCTCATTCCGTGTGTAGGTAAGGGAAATATTTTATACTAAAGATAAGCCTAGTAAGTGTTTATCATTATGTCTAATCTTCGGACATCACCCAAAGCTCTTTTAAAGAGCATTAAGAACATAATTGGGTATAATAAGAGGAGATATTAAAGTGTTTTACCTATCATACCCTTAAAATACATAAATAAAATATAAATAAGAAATATCTATTATACCCTTAAGTAGGGAAAACCTCCACCCCCTGATAATAAAGAGGTAGAGGGGGCTGAAGCCGGGGCTTCCATTGTACATGGAAGAGAGAAAGGAGGTTTGTTGATGTTTTGAATTATAAGGGGCTATGTGTTTACAATTATAGTTCTAATTTATAGAGAAATGAGGAAGAAGAAGAAAAGTTATTATAAGTAGCTTGACTTCTCCTTTATCATAATTTTAGTTTTGCTTTAACCATAAATATTAAAAATTTTAATTATAAATTATTATAGAAAAATAATTATAATCGATTTATAATAATTTGAATAATTAATTTCATTAAAAATTTAAACTCAAATATAATTTTAAATCCAATATAATTAATGAAATAAATAAATATTTAATTAATTTAAAATTGATAAATTAATATTACATGAATAAGATAAATAAATGAATAAATATCATATTACCATAACATGAATAAATATGATAGAATATAATTATAAATAAACATCAATAATAATAATTAATTACATAATAAATAAATTGATGTATTTATCCAATTTGGATATGAAGACAATTAAGACAAAATCTAAACATATTAATTTTTAAAAAATTATAATAGATGTCACTTTTAATATACTCCAATTAAATAAATAACAGTTTGAATTTACATATAAATTCATGTTATTAAACATTATATAATTACTAATTTACTTTTTTATATTTTAAAATTTATTTATTTATTTTCTTTTGTTGTTCTGTTTTTCCTTCACATTTATTATTCCTTTTGTTCTTTTTTTATTTCTTTTATTCTTTATTTTTTCCTTTTCTCTTTCCTTTTCCTTTCATTCATTCTTTTTTTTTATCCCTTCAAGGTGGTGCTATTGTTGTTGCTTCTTTTATTCTTCCTCTTCTTTATTTATTTCTTTCATTCTTTCTTTTGTTTATTTCTTTCATTCTTTCTTTTGTTTATTTAATTTTTTTTACCTCTTCAAGTGCTTATTTATTAACATATATAATATATTTATTTATTAACATATACTGGTGTATAAATATACATTATACAATATTTTATATAATAAAAACATATTTACTATTATATATTATGATAAATATTAATATGTAATATATTTATATACATATATTTATCAATATATACAAAATATATTTATTTATCAATATATACCATATACTAGTGTGATATAATATATATTTATTTTTAAATATTTATCATGAAATAAATCAAACAAATATAACAGATCCAATAAGAAGTATTAAAAAATGAAAAAATATAATTAAATCATATAATAAATAATTAAAACAAATAATTAATTAATTAAAAAATAGAAAATAAAAAAGATTACAAGAATCATAAAGAAAAAAAGAAAAAAAAAGAAAGAAGAACAAAATAAAAAAAGAATAGAAAAGTAGAAGAAGAAGAGTAGAAGAAGAAGACCAAACTAAAGGATGGAGATAAAAGAATAAAAAAGAAAAAAATAGTGAAATAAAAAAAGAAAAAAAATTTAAAGAAGAAAAATGAAAGAAAAAAAATAAAAATAAATTGCTTTAATTTTATTAATAAAGTATAAATTAAAAGAAATAATATTTTAGGAATAATAAAATTTTTGATGATTAAAATTAATATATTTTAAAACTAAATTATGATATAATAAAAATTAATTTTATTTTAATTAAAAATGACAGCTCCTTCATTTTCCCTTAAATTTTTTTTTGTTGTTGATGATTTTGTTCCTTGGTGGTGTACTTGATAATGAAAAGAAATTGTATTTTTTAATATTAATTTTAAATTTTTTATTAAAATTATTGGTCAAAATCACTAATAAGCACAACTTGTATTTATTTCTAACAAAATATAGAAATTGAGTTAATAAAAGAAATATAAATTAAAAAAGTTATAATTTGTTAGGAGTAAAGAGCTCCATAGCCAAACAGAGTATGTGGTTGGAGATATTGTAACTTTGATGTTTTAGAAATGGCGAATTGGATCTCTTCAAAGCTCAAAGTCGCCGAGACTTTCCTCGAACAAGTAAGATTCCCTTTTTCTTTCATAAATTTTAATTTCCAGTTTGGTTTTTGGATAATTTTGAAAATGTAATTAAGAAAATTGTTGATGCTGGTGACGATGGACGGAGCAGATCGATCTGCAAGCGGCGGAGTCCTTAAAGAAGAATGAAAGGTCGATTGGATCTGAGGGTCAAGAGTTGAATTTTCCTGCAAAAACAGGAGGTGATAAAACGGTGTCGTTGAAGGATCAGTTTAAGAAGAAATCTACTTTAGATCACACAAACAATGCTGTTATTAATGATAATAACAGTGGCAATGTTGAATTTGTTGGAAAATTGAACACTGATCCTTCTGTTAACAATGTTAATTGTAATAGTAGTTATAATCATAGCAATGGGAGAGTTAATGAGGTTGCCAATATATCAAAACCTAAGTCTACACTTACTGATAGTGATTGGACCGAGTTGCTTAGTACACCTACCAGTCAAGTTAGATCGAATAATCGAAGCACTGGGTCCTATGCAATTCGTGGGCTTAGGAAGGATGTTAGAAAGCAAGGAATTTCTGGTTCTGGGTCGAGTTTGAAGAATAATGTAATTAGTAGAGGTGTTGTCAAGACTAGAAAAGGATTGGATGTCCCATTAGGTGATAATAAGTTGAATGGGAAACTGAATGATGAGATTGATGATGGGCATTCTAGTTCTTCTGCAAGATCTTCGAATGTTGAAATGCAGATTGATGGTAAGGGTTTGGACAGGGAAGATGTGGATCGGGAAAACATTGGTGTTAATCTTACTGAAGAAGAGAAAAACAAAGGAAGTGGAAAGAATGCAATAAATGTTTCTGCGGAAGATCTTTTACTGACAGGAAATAAGAGTCTTCACCCTTCGCAAATGTCATCATCAGTTTCAAAGAGAATTGACGGGGTTTCTGATGTGAAGAAGGGTGTCAGCAATGTATATGATAGATTGAGAAGAACTGTGAACAAGAAGGATCGATCTAGTGCTGTTGCATCTGGAAATTCCACGTCTGATGGTTTAAAGAAAGGTTCTTCAACAAGTGGTGGGGAGTCGGATACAGACAGTGATTCAGTATCAACCTCTGATTCTGAGAATGAAAGAGAGAGAGAGATGAGGGAAAAAATTTTGGCTGAGAAAGCAGCAGCTAAAGCTGTGGAAGCCATCAAAGAGCGGGAGAACACGGTTGCCAGATTGGAAGGGGAGAAACAGAGCTTGGAGAAAATACTCGAAGAACGAGCAAAACAACAAGCTCAAGAGGTGAATATTTCCTACAGTCTTATTATTGATTTTCTGTGTTATTTTTTCTTCTTTAAGTGAGATCATCTTTCATTCTGAACATCTTTCATTCTGAGTGAAAATGTAAATATTGCAAGTTTGTGGTCTTTAGTTATGTCGCATAAATATGTGCCAAAAAGTACTCCTAATTTTACTTACCAACGACTGATATGCTATATTTCATGCAATTAAGTGATTCGGAACTGCATGTGGTTGGAGAATACCGTTCTGTTTATGTTGATCAAGAAAGAGTCAAGCTTTTTAGTACCGGGAAATTATGCAAGTTAGCTTTTACTTGGCTATGTTTGGAATAATATAAAATTTTGGACAGGGAGGAAATGTTTGCGAGAAGGTTTTTTCTTTCCTTTTTTTAGGAGAGAAAATTAACTTCTAGGTTCATTTACACGAATACTTTTTATGAAATATTATGACTTCTTATACATGTCAATCAATTTTACACCACTTGCTTGTTTATTAATCAATTTTACACCACTTACTTGTTTATTGGTTAAATTGATTCAAAAATCATAATATCCAACACTAATTGTTGTAGTTCTTATTCCTTGTTATAACGGTTCTGGGATCCTAGTGGAGAAACATATTGTGGCATGTTCCTCAACCTAAATTATGCCCATATTTATTACCATTCAAAAACATAGGACCAAGTCTAGGATCTCGAGCCAGTTACATTGTTTTCTAAAGCATTGCATTTTGTTCTATGATGCACAAACCAAAATTCTTTTCTAAATCTCCAAAATTAATGATAAAAATTGATCGCAAAAATCCCATAAATTGATAATTTTTTTAAATGATTTTAGTTTGTTGCTTGCCTAGACTTTTTGACTCACTCAAAGGATTTATATCTGATTGAAATTAGATGAAGTGGGTTGGACATACCATTTTGATTCTGGAAGTCCAACATGATCCAATTACTTGATTCACTATCATGATTATTTGTCTTGTGCAGCACTACTCTGCAACAAAACTAGTTCTCATGTCTCTCAAATAGATGCACATCAAATGTAAACAGAACTTTCCTGCTATACTCTTTACAATGGAACCTTCATGCATATTTTGTCATTTCTTGCAGATTAATTCACCTCTTGTGCTTCAGCTTGCATTGTTGTGATATGATACGTTTGAAAATGAAAAAATCTGAGCTTGTATCAAATTATCTCTAGCTTTTACGTTTGCTTTTTTAAACGCTAACTTACTGTCATTTTTCTCTTCCTTTGTCAGGCTTTGGAGCTTCAGACAACCACGATGGAAACAATGGAAGCAGTTGAGTTGGAAAAGCAGAAACATAATAACACTAGAATGGAAGCCCTTGCCCGCTTGGCTAAACTAGAGGTATAGCAGAGGTTTTGTGTGGATGCTTCAAGTCATTTTGACCATTATTCTTAACTGTTATATTCCTTTAAACTAAATGCAAATATTTACTGTTAATATAGTTCTTAACTTTACATGTGATTCCAGACTACAAATGCTGATCTTGCGAGATCCTTTGCCACTGCACAAAAGAATCTTGAAATTGAGGTATGCTGCATTCAGTTCAAATGTTTCTGTCAATTTATTTACCTAATGAGATTGACAAAAAAGTGAGCACAATGGGCAGGGAGGGAAGAGGAAAGTATTCATTTTGATCTGAATCATATTTTAATTCCAAGATATCTGTGAGTCATATTAAATCAATGCAATGTAGAATATTTTCCCCACTAATTGTATGCTTAAGGGTTTCTTTGTGTGTATTGGATGGTCTTGGCAAAGTCTGTGTTTCTGTTTGAGGTCAAAAGGGCACCTTTTGAATTAATTGTTTGTTTGTTTAAAATTTTTTCTTAAACTTGTTTTTTCCAAACTGCTCTCTGGAAATGCATTTATTTGTCTCTTTTTTTTTTTAAAGAGTGCTTTCAAACAACATCTTTAATAAAAATATAAAAAATAAAATCAAAAAGTGTTTTTCTGTAGCACAGTGCTAAATGTAGCCAAGGAGAGACAGGGATACAGGATCAAAGTTGTTCTTTTTTTGTCTTAATCATATTTCTTATGAATTAGAGTAATAATAATTTTATAGAAATCTTATGGGGACTATCCAATCCATACGTTATCTTTGTAAAGTCAATGATGTGCTGATGAATTAAATAGGACAGACATTGTAGTGGCCTCTTATGCTATTGCCTTTTAAGTTTTGTTTAACATGTTCATACAATAGTTGTTAAATTGAGATTCCAGGCAAGAAACAAGATCCTTTTTTGGATAAACTACAAATTGGGAATTGAATGGAATTGTTAACTTCAGTGTTCATTATCATGATGAATTAAATACACTTAACATATCCATGAAAAAACAAAATGCATTAATATATGTGTTGTTTGGTTCCTTGTAAAGGATCATATGTTTAATTGAAATACAATTTCTTACAATGAGAGAAATGCAATTTTATATATTTTTCATGATTATATGGTACACATGCTTATATAAATTAAACTAACATTGAAATTCACATCCTGTTATTATTTGATGTAAAAGTATGTAGTATCTGTGCTTATTGTCTAGGATATGTAAATTATAAACCTATGTATGAAGGGGAATACTAGACTAATAATGTAATGTTAGAATGAGAATGCTAGAATCAGAGTTGCTTATTTTTTGTGTCTTGTTTAGATATATGTAATTAGTTTGCTTCTTTAACATCAATCTCATTTCGAATTTCCTGGTGAAATATTTAATATCTATTCAGTCTTATAGACATGTTGAAAAATAGTTGCTAATTTAATCTATACACAATTGAATTGGTAGATGCAGTCATGATTCGGTACATTAAGATTCATTTTACGTATTTGAATGATTAGAAATAGAAAAACAAACCAAATCATAAGAATTGAATCAAAATTCTTTAGATTCTACAACTATGGTTAGCTTTGTGATCAGATATCTATATATAATATATGCATTCAGAGATTGGTTCTTTAATTTATATTTTATTTAGCAGAATCATCGGGTTGCAGAACTTCGACAACAACTAGAGTTGAAAGAAGCCAGCCATGAAGGTCTGCTATTTTGATTTTAGTCTTAGTTATTTGGATGAATAACTTTCTCTTTTCTTTCTCTTTTCTTCTTTTCCTCCCTTATACCAAATGGTTGCAGATGATGGTTAGAAGATGAATTTTGTTCATTAATTTCTTAATAGTTATTTCTGCATTTGAGATGCACATAAATTTACTAATGTTTTGCCTACAGATTAAAGTACTCTAGTGACCATGAGAACGTAGATGAAGTTTTTGTTTTAAATTGGGAAAATCAATGTGTTTTTCTCACTGTCAGTTTCTTTTATCTTAGCAAGTTTTTGTGAAATCGGTGGATAGGTTGCAGATTCACCATTTAAAATGACATGTTGCACTAACTCCTATTTGTTTCTTCATAAATATTTACTTGTCAAAATGTGGAAAAAAGCAGGCCACATAAAAGAATCTTCTATAAAAACTTCTGTTCTAGTAGCAATATAACTTCCCATATAATCATTGTTTCTTGAATGACCTCACGGTGCTTAATTATGAGATCAAAGCAACATTAAGTTATGAAGTCACAAGGGAAGTTGAATTGAGAAAACAGGAACTAAGGCATGCTGGTTCCTGTTTGTAATACTTATTCCTGCTTATAATTGTTATTACTTGCTATTGGAGGATGAGTATGGAGATGGTTTTTTTTCCTCATTTGATAAGAGAGTATGGAGACAGTTTGAATGCAGCAATTTGCTTCAAACAAACCGATACTTCTAATGATTTGTGAATGAACTTTCTTTTCTTCATGCTTCTCCTATGTTGATTTCTGTATTCTATGTCAGGAACAAATTTATTAATAGCTTGTGCATTTAGTGTCTGTATTGATGATACTCATGCTTAAAAATTGATGCTAGTGCTCAGCCACAAACAATGATCTTGCCATTATTTAAAAATATTCATCTATAATCTGAATGTCCACAGCTTGTGATTTATTTTGATGTTATGATTTATATATTCAGTCATTGTCCAATGCAGCTTCTGCATTAATTATTTACACTTAATTTGTTCTTGTAGACCTCAGAAGGAATATCTTCAAGAGCCGCCACACCGGAACATTTCTAAACAAAGTGAGTAATTTTTCTTTCTTTTATGATCATATTGGTGCAGAAAAGGAGTCTAAATGGTATTACCGAAAATGTATAAATTAAATGACAATTTTTATAAATTAAAGAAAGGAGTTTTCTTGGCCACTTCTGATCTTTGATTTGAAAATTTGTAGGCTGCAGCTTCGAGAGGAGTTGAATTTGAAAGAGAGATACTTGAAGCAGAATACTCTTTTTTAACTGATAAAATTGCTGTATTGGAAGATAAGGTTAGTTTTTGACTTTTCACATGGTTTCTTGTATCCTTAGTATCAGCTTTATGTAAACAATATGTGAGATATATATAGGTATGTGTGTATATAAAAATTTGTGATGTTTCTTTAGATGCTTGAAGATTTACATAATTTGAGTATTAATAATACATCAGATCTCACAACTAAGTTAAAATTGGAGGCTAATTGAATAGTTTCATCCATAGAATGATTGCAATGAACAACCGAGACGTATTTTTGATTATGCAACGCTGTGAGATTATAAAAGACATTCGTTGATTGACTGATAGGTTAAAGCATTTCTTAGCATTTTGTTTAGTTCAATGCTTTCTTGAACATCCAAATGCAAAATGAATAGAGAAATGGTCTGGAAACATAATCTAAACAGCCGATGTTGGCTTGGATATTGGATTATGCAATAGAAACTTCACATTTTCCAAGTGCCTTAGCGGATGCAAAAGGAAATAGCCTTGGCTAGATGAATTTTTTGAAGCTGTGGTTGGCTTAGTACTATATTATAACAGAGGGGAAAGAGCCAAATGTTTAAAGGAGAAGCTGACACCTTCTTGAATGTCAGCATCTTTGGATTGGTAAAATGGACACATGGCCTTTTCTGATTGTTGTGTTAGACAGGCACATGCAAACGCATGACAAAAGTTAAATCATTGGAGGGAGAGCCCAATTTTTGGATATTTTTTCAGGGAATGGTATTAGCATCTTTTCAATTGCATATACAAAGTTAAGCCAGAAGTTACTTTCGTGGGTTTTATTCTGATTTTGTTCTTATATCTGGCGGGAGATTCGAATCCCAAACTCTGATTGTAATTTTCAGCTGTTGATGGCGTAGCCAACTTGTTTGAGCTTCTATATGAATGATTGCTTCCTAGTGTTCTTAAAAGCAATGGAGATGTTCATGATATGCGTAATTTGTTTAATCACCAATTACTTGATCCGTTTTAGGCAAAGAAGCTGGAAGAAAATATTGAAATGACAAGGAAGGATATGGAGGATCCAACAGAAGTAGAAATTGAGCTTAAGAGAAGGCTTTCTCAATTGACTGACCATTTAATTCAGAAACAAGCTCAGGTATGTGTTTCAACACCTATACTGGTGAACTTTAATTAATTTTGCGCTTTAATTGGTGTCTGCTTATGATGATAAAAACCTTTCAACTTAGGCTTCATATGCGTAGTTCGCATCAGCATATGTTGAAATTTCATGACCCGTGCAAGTGTCTGGTTAGTTGCAACAATGGTCATAGAAGTGGAGTTTGAAATCTCATCATGCACGTAACTAATTAGCTTATGGTAAAGTCTAGTCCACTATAATTGTATGCAATTCAAAAATTCCCTCTTCATGTGAGATTGTTTTCTTCAACACTGTTTTCTTCAACACTCTAAGATGTCAATTGTTAAACATGGACATAAGGTTGGTAATTTAGGACATGACCCATGAACGGGGCAAAAAGTTAAAAGGTTTGAGTTTAGTATAATCATATTTCTGTAATGTTTTGTCGACCCATTGATGACTCAAAAAATCGTGTTATGTTCATGTTGACTCCCTTATAACATGATCATGTATTTGTGTTTTTCAACCTACAAATCATTTATATGTTTATGACCCATTGATATTTATTTATATTGTTTAGATCCACTGCTTGTTTACCTTATTTATATGTTATTCATGTCATGTTAACCATCTTATATTTGGGTTAATTATATTATTTATTTATTAATCATATGAAATATGTCTCGTCGTGGTACAGATTAACCATAGAATGTTTGAGTTTGAGTTTTTGACATGATTAATTATTCATTTTGTGTTTATATCAAGCCTTATATGTATTTATGTGGGCTGTGTCCATGTCTCCTAGCTTGAATTACTTGTTTTTAAATGGTTAGGTGGACTTCTGTTTGTGCCATTTCAAGCCATGATAATATGCCATTAACAAGAAACATTGCATTGCTTGTGCAAAATCTGAAACTTCAATATCTGCTTGTTGCTTCAGGTTGAAGCACTTTCCTCAGAGAAGGCAACCCTTTTGTTGAGAATTGAGGTACTTGAACTTCCAATCACCAATATTATCACCAATCAGAAGTAGAAAATAATGGATTAATCTGATTGGTTCTTTGTGCTGCTACGCATCCACAGGCTGTTTCAAGGTTGCTCGATGAAAATGGGTCAAACTCGGGGGATCTAGAATCAGGAACATGTGAGGTGCCTGACTCAAAGTTAAGGCCTCTCTTGGAGGACAAAATTCGTTCAGGAAGGAAACACTTGGGATCTCTGGTTAAGCAATTAGATTCAATTTTCATGGCTGGAGCAGTATTTGTCAGGAGAAATCCAGCAGCAAAATTGTGGTCCGTGGTATACCTGTTTTGCCTCCATGTTTGGGTACTTTACATTTTCTTGTCACATTCACAAGTTTCTGATGAAGGCAGGTCTGGTGCTGTTATCTCCCTGGAAAACATCAATCAGACTGCAGGTGTATAGTTTGTGCTTATACTTCTATTCTTTTTTTCTTTTAACAATTTTCTTTCTGCCTCAGCTTTTAAGAGGGCGGCTGTATGTATCACCATATGCGGTGCATTCTGCCGTATATTTTTAACTTCCGCTTCCGAATAAGTTGCTCCGGTTAGTGATAATATAGGGTTGTAGTTATATGCATTTAACAGAGAGAAAGCAATGTGATGATCCGATTTTTACTGTTCGTATTTGTCAGAAATTAGGGATATTGTTTTTTCCAGAAATCTGGCGGGAGAAGAAGCTTGGTAGAGTGCAGAAGCAGAATATGTAACTAATTTATTATTAAAATGTTTTAACTTGTAAAAGTCAATTAACATAACTAACTCACTAGAAATTGGCAGAAAAAAATCAAGTGTAAATTGAAAATTGAAATAATAAAAAAGATAAATCAAATCAATCTTTAATTCAATTTGATTTATAAATTTTAAAATGGATAAAAATATAGGTATCTAAAAGTAAAACTTATTCTGACCCTTTTAAAAGTAAAAATAGGAGTGTTGTTTCCAAACATTCAGGAACTAGAACTGCATTACTGCCAGTCAACTTTGTAATACAACAACATTCGGTACATATTGGAGACAAGTTCACCTGAAGCATAAGCATTGGGCACATTGTAACTCGATGTATGTCTGAACAGCTTATGATCGGTTCACATTGCCGGAAACATGTATGGTAACCTTGCTTGTCATACTCTTACTGTGGAAGATCGCGACTGTAGAGAGGGAACTCGAAGAGGAAGATTGCTTTGAACCATGAGGGCAAGTTTCCATACACTGAGCAAGGCAGCGGAACCAGAGGGCTGGAACATAAAATTTACGTTTCAGGAATCAGTACTTGAATCAAAATGCTATATGTTTTGCAGAAAATAACACAACTGCTTTCGTTCGGGTTCTAAGGTGATTCAAATCTTAGATCGTTGATCTGATAGCATTGTGGATAAATCAGAGTAAACGAGACAAAGCAGCATTTACTCGTAAATAAAATATAAATAAACTTAACCTTGTTGTCCTCTTATACACCTTGTATGCAGCCACATTGCCAAATTTCTTGTCAGATGATTTCTGTTGGAATCCATTTTCAACAGCTTAGGAATTAGAAGATGGTGATGAAGATTTAACAGTAATAATTTGTAAGAATTAAAGCCAGACCTCAAGCAATGGTATGCCACTCAGAAAAAGAAGTAAGAATGTAATAAACATTGGTCCAATGATCACAACCCACTCTGCACCTTCCAGGACAGGCGTAGAAGCAACAAAAACTCCCCACCAGAGAAAAATCTGTGCACAAACTTCAGATAGGTTATACCTTGATCGAACCAAATGAGATGAAATGAGACCAGACATTATACTTGCTAACCATCGCTTTGCCAGAATTTCGAACAAGCATCAGAAAGAAATAAACATGGAACTACCACGGAAGTTTAATGGCAAACCTCGCCGAAATAGTTCGGATGACGGGTGTACTTCCATATTCCAACATTACACCATTTGCTTTTATTTTCTGGAGTGTCCTTGAATGCCAATTTTTGCTCATCAGCTGCAACTTCAATTAAGAACCCAACTAACCACATGATCCATCCGATTATATCTCGAGGCTCAAGAGATGCATTTCTGTCGCTTGCATTAACCACTGTTACAGGTAAACTCACTAGCCAGACCCAGAGAGCCTGCAAAGAAAAACAGCCTCTTTTCAGTGTTGAATTATGGTTTTGTGTCTAACCAATCGAGGCTAACTTTTGGCTGACTTGAAGAGTGACAATGCTAAAAACCTGCAATGTCCAGAAAAATGCTAATCTTCCCAATTTACCACGCATTTTATCGAGGCGTCTATCTTCCCCCCACTTCAAGATCCTGTTTAGAGCATCCCATAATGAAATTCATTAGAAGTATTTGAGAATTTACATGACTTGATAAATCCATTATCCATGCATGCACTCATATAAGTATTCGTATAAAAAATTGCTCGAATTCCCAATATTTATCATATATGTTCTCGATAATACTATTGATGAACCATCCCAATGCACACATATTTTTAAACTTACATGGGGCTAACAAATAGAGAACCGTGCCAATAGGAAGTACACATTTTCATCAATGATTATATGTCTTTTTATAACTGCTTTGTCATATAGCTTTGGTTAGAATAGCTTGCTTTAAATGTAAATAAGTACCCATATGATACTTTGATAGAGTAAATGGTTTCTAACTTTCACAGGAGAACAATAGCTCCATAGCAAAGAACTGCAAGAGTTCAGCATGTTTTCTTTTGATCTACATGTGATCAAAGTTATATAGTAATGTGAGATTCAAGACCATGAAAATGAAGCATAGAGAAAGTGTAAATGAACAGCTGCTTTGTTTATACCTCATAAACAGAAAGAAGCCCAGTCGGAGACCCCATATGACAACAAGTGTACTCAAGACCACCTGAAAAAGAAGAAGCACCATAACCAACATTCAGAAAACCAAAGAGATAAGTTATTAAACCATATACACAGAAAACCAATTCAATACATCATACGCATCACAGCATAATAATTGAGAAGTTTGATCTCTTCTAAACGTTTATTTTCAGCATTTTTTTGTCATATATTGCAGTATGGCACAGTCATAAATGTCTTTCATGCATAGTTTTCACATTAATTGTTAAAAACTACTAATTTAGGAGTAAGATCCTATAGATATTACGGGAGGAAAACAAGAGCATCAGAATTAGATATTGCAGTTCAGTTATATTCCTTAACGTTGAACACTGCAGTTGAATAAGCCTGAGCTTTCGTGCTTTGGAATAATACAGTAACAGAAACATGTTAAGCACGAAAGTGTGATGAAAGATCAAATGATCAACTAATTAGAGGTAAATTCTACAAAACACTTTTGCTTTCTTATCATGAATGTAACATAGGTAGCTTATAAAAGAAAATTCTCTTTTTAAAAAGAACTATGCCGTTAGTCCTAGAATACAGTCAAGCAACAAGCTGAGATACAGCATAGCTGTTATTGACATAGGCAAGGACCATGGAGTTCAATCTCTACATAATAGAGGTTGAACCCAGCATCAAACAAGTAACAAATCAAAACTCACCCGAATCCCAGATGCAAGAAATTTGTATGATGAACAGGCACTAAAAACAGAATAAGAAAGTGCCAAGTAACCTCAACTTGTATTACTAGAGGTCGCTTTGAAGTAAATTATTTCGGCCACATTAGGTAATTCCATTTGCCACAAAACAATCACTCCACCTAAAGAATGTTCTTATTGAATCACAAAGATATGCTCGAAAAGCAACCTGTCAAGGTCCCCCTTGTTGAAATTTTCTAGCTAGGAAGCTTGCCACAAACACTTATTTCACAAGGAAAAAGTTCAAGTAAAATTTGGTATCATATTCACATAAGAAATGTAAATTGAAAAGGGCATAAGATTTCTTTGAAGGTTACACACAATTCACAATAAACTAAAACTACATAGCTGCTTACAAGGACAGACATGCTTACCTGCCTGAAATTCCATGTCCCTTTCAGTATCAAAGTCAATACAGCAAGTATGACAAAATTAGTGGATCCTACAATGACAATAAAAACAAACACAAACGTTAGGAACTGATTTCAAACTACATAATTACCAACCGCTTGGAATCAAATTACATGAATATAAATTATAACATTCATTTTATCAATCAAATTCCTGTAAATTCTAAAAATGAAAGGGTAACACTAAAAAAATCCAAGCTTGCTTTCATTATACAGTCTTGAACTTGTTCTAAATAATACCATATGTTCTTAACATCAACAGAAATGCATGTCTCAACAAACCCATCAACAGAATTTCCAGAATCAAAGAAAACTGAAAGTGATACCAGCAACGTCGGTGACTTTGTCAATCTTGAGAAGAGCAGTGATTACAAAGAATATAAACTGATAACCTACCTGAAAGAACAGATATAACAATCAGAAATCACCAGAGAAAACAAAAAAAACCTGAAAGGATGAATCTTTGAAACTACAAGGAAGGAAACAAAGGGATTCAACAGTGATAATGGCGGTGAGAGTTAGAAGAGTGGTTTCCATGGTGGCTCTGTTGGACAACAGTGGTGGAGGTATACTTTTTGAGGTCTGTTGAAGTTAAACCTCCATTTTATTGTTGTTTGGAGAGAGGCTATTAAAGGGATCTCTTTACCATTTAAGGAAGTGGTCAACGTGTGAAATGTTAATACTGTTCAGGTTCAGCTATTGAAATATTTTTTTTACATTTTTTATTCTTATTAAAAACTTAGCCTCCCTTTAGAAAAATAATCTCCTTCATACATTTTTAGAAAATATAGGTTTAACAAAAATATATTTTTAGAAAAATTTACCACCTCATTCATTTCTTAGTTTTTAAAATAATTATTTAACTATCATTTTAAGATCATTTTGAAGTAAACAAAAAAATTTTTTAACTGATTTTCAATTAATTAGATTGGAGATTAAATGATATTCATGTTATTATATAAATTAAAAATTATAAAATTTGAAATTTATATAATAAAATTAATATTTGATCTCACATTAATAATGTTGGATAGTTTTTAAATTATATAGATTAACTAATGAATAATATGAAAATGCTAAATGAACTAATCAAATGTGTTATGAAAGTGAATTCAATGCATATAAAATACAAGTGAATAAATGCAAATGGGGAGTATAAATGGTTATGAAATTGTTTTATGCATTAAAGATAAAAAGTAAAATAAAATGAACAAGTTAAAGTTAATGAACATAAAAATTAAAAGTAAGGCAAATACACTAAACTATATTAAATGAATATACTAACATGAATGCAAGTTTTCATATAGCATGAATGCATTATACTAATGAAATGCTTCTAAGTGAAAGGCATGGAAAAATAATGAAGTGTAAGGTGTTTTTAAGCAAAACTAAGAACGAAATGCAAGTAGGTAATATAAAATCTATGTACTACCTAAAATAAATTTCTCAATCCTAAGTACAACCTCTAAATACAGAGCCTAAGTAAAGTAATACATAATAGACATACAATTCAAAAACACATAAAACATGAAAGACATATAAACATTAACACAAAAACACTAAAATTATAAGAAAACAAAAGCATAACACGAAGAGTCATAAAAATATAAAAAAAATAAAATCACATAAAATGCAAAAAATCACTTGAAACATACAAAATAAAGACAAAACACATTAAAGTCACACAAAAGCACACAAATAAACACAAAAAATTTTAGTTGTGATACTACCCCAAACTTAGGTTTTACGGTAGAAGTGAGTCTGAGAAAGAGTAAACAACCACTTTCTTCTATTCAACCCCTTTGATGTATGCCTTCAATCAATGCCCATTAACTACACTAAAGAGTAAAACCCATGTTATTGTGAATGGTCCCAACCATCGGTTTCTTAATTTACTCAGAAATAATTTCAGCCACGAATTGAATAGTAGAACTTATATATCCCTTTGTGAATTTTTTCTCCATATGTGTCAATCATGCTAAGCTTTAGTTTTCTCCTTATAAAGCCTAAAATTCTCGAATACAATAAGGCGAAGCTCTTCTAACTCATTTAACTGCAACTTTCTTCTACTCATTGATTTGTCAATATCCATGTTTAGTTCTTTGATAGCCTAGAAAGCTTAATGCTCCAATTCTACTAGCAAATGGCATGCCTTTCCATATAGCAGTTGGAATGATGTTGTGCCAATCGATGTTTTGTAGGTTGTTCGATATGCCCAAAGAGCATCATCCAATTTCACACTCGATTCCTTCTAGGAAGCATTAACTGTCTTTTCCAAAATGTGTTTAAACTCCCAGTTGGATATCTCCACCTGACTACTCATTTGAGGATGGTACGAAGTGGCCACCTTGTGCACAACATCATATTTTACCAGTAATCTTTCTAATGGTTTGTTATAAAAATGAGTGCCCTCATCACCAATCAACGCTCGAGGAGTCCTAAACCGACTACAAATGAACTTCTTCAAAAACCATATCGCCACTTTAGCATCATTTGTAGGACTTGCTACCACTTCTACCCATTTAGAAACGTAGTCCATAAAAACCAGGATGTAGTGGTTATTTCTCGAAGAAGGAAATGAACCCATGAAGTTGATTCCCCAAACATCAAATAATTCAACTTCCTAAATCTCTTTTAAAGGCATTTAATTTTTCCTTCCTAACCCACCGCTTCATTGGCATATGTCCTACGCCTTTATAAAATAGTGAGCATCTTTGAAAAGTGTTGGCTAGTAGAAATTACTTTGTAACACTTTAGCTACTATTTTCTGGCCACTTATATGTCCACTATACAAAGAAGAATGACAGGTTTTCAGGACGCAACTGAATTCCTCATTGGGCACATACTAATGAATTAACCCATCAACACACTCCTTGAACAAAAATGGCTCATCCTAATAACAACTTTTGACTATGTGGAGAAATTATTTGTTTTGCTACCAGTTGCACTTTAGTGGTAGAACACCACAAAATAGATAATTGACTATGTCTACAAACCGCGATACTAAATAATCTACAATACACAGATTCTCATCCAAAAATTCCTCTTTAATCGGTACTTTATTAGATGAACAATCATCTTCTATTCTGACTTGGGAAAGATGATCTACTACTTTATTTTCTATCCCTTTTTTATCCCTAATCTTAATGTTGAACTCCTATAATAGCAGAACCCATCTGATCAACCTCAACTTGGCATTGTTCTTGTTGATAATGTACCTAATTATTGAGTGGTCTATGTAGATGATTGCTCTGGACCCCATAAGATATGATCAAAATTTATCCAGAGTAAACACTACTACTAAGAACTCCTTCTCTATAATTATGTAGTTAACATGTGCATCATCCAAAGTCCTACTAGCATAATAAATCACCAAAAACTTCTTTTCCTATTGTTGAATTAACACGGCTCTCAAAAGGAAGACTCCAATCTGAATATTGAATAATAGGAGCAGAAATTGAAGCTACTTTTAATCTATTAAATGCACTCAAACATTCATTAGTAAAAATAAAAGAAACATCTTGGGACAATAGATGAGTGAGAGGTTTGGCTATTTTAGAGAAATCTTTAATGAACTACCTGAAAAAACCTGTATGGCCTAAAAAACTCATAATGTCCTTAACAGGCATGAGGGGCAACAATCTCTCAATCATGATAATTTTTACCTTATCTACTTCAATACCTTGAGCTAAAAGTTGGTGTCCCAAGATAATTCTCTCCTGAACTATAAAGTGAAAATTTTCCTAATTCAACACAAGATTAGACTCTTCACATCTTCTAAGTACCTTTTTCAAATTATTCAAACAATCTTCAAAAGCTTCACCATACATAGAAAAATCATCCATAAATACTTCTATAATAATTTCAATGTAATAAAAAAAATAGACATTATGCAATGTTGAAAAGTAGTTGGTGTATTGCATAAGCCAAATGTCATGTGTCGATAAGCAAATATTCCATAAGAGCATGTAAATATGGTCTTTTCTTTATCATTGGGGTGAATAAGGATTTCGAAAAATCCCGAGTAACCATTTAGACAACATATATAGGGATGTTTAGCTAACCTCTCTAACATTTGATCAATGAATGACAAGGAAAATGATCTTTTCTAGTGGCTTTGTTCAACTTCCTATAGTTTATACACATCTGCTAACTAGTGATGGTCCTAGTAGGAATCAATTCATTGTTATCATTTTTGACAACGGTAACCCCTCCCTTCTTAGGAACTATATGAATGAGACTAACATATTCATTATATGAAATAGAATAAATAACACCAGCATCTAACAACTTCATATCTCTTTCTTGACTACTTCTTTCATATTAGGGTTCAATCGTCTCTAGCATTCTATGGTAGGTTTATATTCATCTTCAAGTAAAATGCAATACATGCACAATGACAGATGAATGCCTTTCAAATCATGAATTGAATAACTGATTATTTTCCTAAAATGCCTAAGCACATTCAATAATTTTTCTTCTTTTTCAGAATCTAGCATGGCATTAATAATTACATGATAAGTAGAATTAGTCCCAATGAAAGCATACCTTAAGTTTCTTGGAAGATCTTTCAGCTCCACTTCTAGGGTGCATTCGGATCATACTTCCTACTGCTACTTTCAAGCTTTTCTAGTGCTTTGATCTCTAGAGGTTTTCTCAAGTTGAACTTTGGTGTCGAATCTAGCACTTCTAGATATGCCACCACTTCATCTATTTTCTCTTCCTCTCTAATGCCCTCCAGCAAATAAAGTTTTAGTAGATCATCATGAAAACCATAAGCCTTAAGCATTGTATCATTTACCATTTCATCAATAACATTGATCCTTAGGCAAGATCCCTTCTCTTTTGCCAACTTGTTCATCAAGTCAGACAGTTTGAAGGAAACTTCTTCCTTTTCTACTAAAAATGACAGAGCTCCATTCTTAATATCTATGACTGCTCTAACTATCGTAAAAAATGGTCATCCCAAGATAATGGGAATCTTTACATATTCCTGTCACACCCGGCCCATACCTAGGAGGACATGCTCCCGCGACACAGACAGCAGCCCCCAGAAGGAGGCCAGTGCCTGCACTGCCATGGATACCTCATGCGACGTCGTATGGGGACCCGTTCTAAGCCTAATGGTGGTTGTGCTGTGGAAACAACGTGATGCACATACATAACCCGGGATCAATGAACATACACAAAACACTATACATTACAGGCAATACCATATTTCATTAAAATAAAACCTGTTAGACAATAAGTGTGTGTGTACAATACACCACCAAAAGCTATACAAATTATACATCACTACTGCCATCCTAGCTACACAACCAAAAGAGGATCGGAGTAGCCGCAGAAGTCCCGTACCAAGTGAGATCAGTCCGTCTCAGCTGACGACCTCTAGTCCTT
>CANYBF010556655.1:0-11698 GCA_948192965.1 Dalechampia spathulata | reverse complement strand
AAATATTCTAATTAATTAACCTAAGTCTATTGATTTAGTGCCAATTAATTAATCCTAAGGGTTTAGGATTGTTGGAATTAGGTTTTTGGAGTGTCAAATCGCGTTTGACGGCTGCTGACGGCTGCTAGGGATTAGGGTTTTTCATCTAGAAGTGCGAACCCCTTTGCCAAATGGCAAAACTAGGGTTTAATGCATCTGCCCTAAAGAACATATGCGATCGAGTATGATGTCTATATTCATACTCGATTGCCTATGTTCAAACCCTAAAACATAGTCGATCGACTATGAAAGATACCCTATGCCTTAAAACATAAGCTAAGGCCAAAAAACATATGCACACGCACCAAAAGCATATGCACATGTCCGAAAGGCACCCTGGAACGGCCAAAGTTGGCCCAGAACGACCTAGAAAGCTCTAAATCAACTTGGATTGGCCTGAAGCTAACCCAAACTGACCCAGAGGCATTCTTAAATCGATTCGGATCAAGCCGGTCCAAAATGAGGGTGCGATAGAAGTGAAAGCTCCTAAATTAAGTCCAACTCTTTTCCAATAATTAATAATTATATCGTACTATCAAAGAGAATCCAAACACTTAACACCAGTCCTAAACCATGAAACTTATTCAGCTATATTAACTTACCAAATTCCAAGCAAGATGGATCGAAATCTTTTCAGTAATCTCACAACCTTTTCACAAACACATTCTTCAATTTAAAGAAGGTGAATTCTTTTTTTTCCCCTTTTCCCTTGATTCTTAAGTTGCCCAAGATAAGGTTTTTGAAAATTCTAGACTATTTTTTAGTTGTAATTACTTTAATTCCTTTAAGCATTTTGTAACCCTTTTTTCTCCATCACCTATATTAAACTCAATCCATAATCCTTTATTTAGGTGGTAGCATTTGGACTTTAGTGTATTTCCTTTCTTTCACTAAAGCTTGAACATTAAGGATTAAATTTGTACCATAAATAACAAAAATAATCAACTCTTAAATATATTTACCAGCCCCATGAGTTTTCTTAATTTTACATACTAATATATATGTATAAGCTTGCATATTACATAACTCACATTTCATTAATTGACATTCATAATAGTATATACATCAACTTTTAAATAACTTATCCTTACCCTTTTTGCCTTATTAATATATATACTCTTATACATTTATGATAATTAATGTTTTAGGCTTAATTCATATCTAGTTCTCTAGTATTTAGTTAGAATATTATTTATGATTAATTGATACTTAAATTTGCTAAAGTAATAACTTCATTCCTCACCAATTAAAACATAATAAAAACACTAATTTTTATATTCCATCATTTTATGTCACATCCACACATATACACAACATCCTTATGTGCATGTATTTTATGCATACATTATAGTAAATGATTGATTAGTACGTGAAACACATGAATGAGATATGCTAAATATGATATGAAGTGTCTTATAGATAAAAAAATTTTATATGATATAGAATTGATAGAAAAGGAAATGAAAAGAAAGTGAAAAGATGATTATAGAAGTGAATATGCATTAAAGTTATGAATGCTTTAAATGAAGATTTATGATGGAATATATGTGCATATGGTGATGCATTGGCATAACATGTTATTATGTGATAAAGTATAGTTTAAAATGTGTTCATAAGTTAAAGTAAAGTTTGAAACAATGGTATATTAAGTGGTAAGCTAGGACATAAATAGAATTCTATGGAAAGTTAAGGTTATTATTGGAAACCATTATATGTATGATTAATTTTTGTGTCACTATGATGAATGGTAAGTGCATTCCTTATGTAATCATGATGTAAAAATGGATATAAAAGAAGAAGGAAATAAATTAGTTAAGTAACCGTAGCTTGATAAATGTCAAAACATGATTGGTTCTAATTTAACATAAATAAAAAATTAAGTCTTATATTACCTAAGGAGGAACTAAGTCGGTTTCTTCATCTTAACACCATTATAGTTTTGGATTCTCCTCTTCTCCTTCTCTTTTGCATTCTAACTTAAGAAAAAACCACTCTTTTAAGGTAAAATCATGTGTAGGTTCGGTTTTCATGCTCTTTTGGTGTTCTATGCACTCTATTCATGTTTTCTTCTTCTTCTTTATGCTCTTTTACATCTTAAATGAAGAAGTTAATTGTTGTAGGTTTTGTGTTGATTGAGTGTAAATAAAATAATTGGATTGAATGATGAAAGATAGGAAAGTTAAGTTACTAAATTTGATGTATGTTGTGTGTGAATTTTGTGTAAATCCCTAACCTCTATTACTTGAATATGTCATTTTAGTTACTGTTTGAAGTGTGTGAATGATATGTAAAGGTGTTTATAAGGTTTGGTATGCTTAAAGGTTGATGGAAAGAAGCTTAAATGTGATAGGAACTTGAATTCAAAGTTGTTGCTCGATTTAGGACTATTTAGCCTTTCACTATTTTAAGTGGTAGAATTATGTAGCCCTTGATTTTATGGGAAAACATGTTTATTTGATGTGTTTAGATGATGGAAATGAGGTTTTCTTGCATAGAAAGTTGAGTTGTGGCATGGATTGGCTGAATGTTCACTATGAATGCAATAAGGCATGTTAGTTGAATGTGTTGTGTGTTTATTGCCTAAAAGTGTAGATATGTGTGGGGTATGTTGGATAATTGGACCTAAGTTTATGTGTAACATGTATATATGTGTTTTCATTTGGTAAGGCTTGATATGAATGTGAGTTAGAGGTTAAAATGGCTAAGGCATTCATGAAGAAATTCATTAGGTAGCATGTGAACTTTAACGTGCAAGTTGTGTAACCTTGTGTGTTGTGAGAGATGTGAATGTATAATTGTAAATTTGGATATATTGATTATATATAGGACATAAGACAACATTTTCATGCACTAAAAGTGACCATATGACTAAGTTATGATAGGGGAAAGAATAGTACAAGTTAGTGGTAGGTAGGAAATGTGCATGTCAGTGTAACCTGTGAAATATGTCATTTGTATGGGTTTTTTGCATGATAATTGCCATATGAGACTCAAGATATACATGTATCCTATTTTATAAGAGGTAAAGAGGTAAATTCATGCAAGTTCATGTATGTTGTAATGCAAGTTTCATGCAAGTATGATATGTATTATGCATAATAGTGCACTTTGGTAGTTAGTTTTGGATATGCGGCCTTTTTGAATTTGGAGGCCTTAATGGATAAAATAAATTGCATGCTATAGCTTGAATGAAATATTGATGAGTGTAGTTTCTTATGGTATATGGCATGTTTATGTTCAAGGGCAAGAAGATAGCTTAAAAATTCATTTAACCTCAATACATGCAAAAATGGTACTTTGACTTTCTTAGTTTCGACAAGTTTGTATTATATGCCATAAATGTATAAGTTTTGGTACTTTATTTATATGGTTTAATAGCTTAAGATGTTAATGAGATAATGGACTAAAATTGAGTGTCATTCATGATTCATAGGATGGTTATTAAGGGTATATGGTGGCATATGCATATTAAGTGAAAAGGATAATAAAAAACATGAAATGAAAATGACCACATGAATAGTAAAATATACCAAATGAATAGTGTACATGACCAAATGAATAGTAACTTGACTAGCATGATTTGACACCTTAATGAATGGGCATCTTAAGCTTCCAAATGTAATGCTATACACACCTAAACCTTATGACTCTTCATTGTACGCAAGAATATTCACTTGGAGGCATGAAATGAGGTTAACGTTACATGTTCACACATGACTATGACAAATCTTATATATGCTTACATGTTCTAAATACTTAAGTTACATGCTAATATGCATATGTATGACTTATATATACACTTGTACTTCAATGTAAAGATGTAAAAAGGTATGAATATGGATAATAGCTAACTATACATGCAAAAGGAAGTTAATAATGTATAAATACATTTAATGGATGATATTATGATTCAAAGGTTTAAGTTGGCTGAAAGGAATGAATAACTCCTACTTGTAAAGTATGAAATTTTATGAGATGATATTAAGTTTGTATGCTTATTATGAATTAAAGTTGAATTATGATTACATGTTATGAATGAATATGGATTCTTTAAGGCGATAAGCTAAGTATAATATATAAATCACTTTACTAAGTGAATATGAATTGGGAATGCTATAGGTTCAACTAACGAGACTCAAACTTCTTCGTAAGCTATCGGTAAGGGCAAAGTGGTAGTAGGTTTGTGCCATTCACTTTATGAGCTCACATAGGGTCTTAAAATGACAATTTCTTACTTATATGCTTATGATATCAATTTAATGAGTTTATATCATGAATGATATCATATGATCATCTTTGCATATGATCATTAAAGCATCAATTATGCATTATAAAGGTATATTCATGACATATCACACAAAAGATATAAGGTATATTCATCAATTATGCATTATGCAATATTCAATGATAATATACTAGGTCATAGAGTTATTATCAATTCCCTTAATGAAATCATATAGTATAGGTTCCTATTATGGAACCATAGAGAAATGTTATGTTCTTAAGGGAACCAGAGTATTATATAGTACTAGTACATAGAGAAATGGACCAGTATAAATTATGCACAATCATACAAAAATGATACAAAATGTTATAAGAAAATTAGAGAGAGAATGCAAAGTATGATCGCATTCTCATAGACATACATTATCAATCATTTATCATGGAAATATAATTGATAAACAATGACTGCACTACAATTGTGCTTATATAGAAAAGTATACACAACAATGATGTTCAAATATAGTATTTGATCCAGGAAATGTTATAGTGGATTCCTTATGGTATTTATTCCTATCTATACATGGTATGCTACATGCATTACTTATAATAGGTAAAGAACAATGCAAAGTGGCATGATATGATATGGTTATATTGCTTGATGACTGTTCACCATGATTTGATGTTATTATGTTATTTATGATACATGATCATATTATTTAGTCATTTTATAGCACCATTGAATTTTATACTCAACATTTGTCATTTGATGAATGCATGACTAGGACCTTCAGGTGAGAGTTTAGGTTGATCGATCTATAGTTAGTGGAGGGTGCAATTTTGAAGAATCCTATTCTCGAGGTAGTTATGGACAAATGTAACATACTTTAAGATGTCTTTTGTATATGTAGCTTATTGTATTAGCCTTTACAATAATAATACTTATGTTATGAACTTTTTTATGTGTAATATTGATACTATTAAGGTTTGTAATACTAAATACATAAATTTCATATTATGAATGATAGTATGGTTATGTATGCTAGATGTTTAATGTATTTAGAGGATATTATGAATGTATATTATTGTGTATTAATATTACTCATGTTTATAAATATTACCAGATTATAGGTACACATTACTTAATATAGTTAAATGAATTGAAAAAAATGTACAAATCCCTTCTAGGATAATTAATGATTTCCTCGCGTAAGAGACTATTAGTTATTCTACGAAAGCGTGTTACACCAGGTTTGGGTGTGACATTTTAAGCCTTTTAACCATCCCTACAAAACATAAATAAACTAACTTAAATATAACTAATCATATGCACATAATCATAAATAAACATATTAAAATGATGAATGTGACATCTATTCTATTTAACAATCATTAAACATGCATAATTTAATACAAGCATATCAAGTAATAATCAAATAAATAAAATTAAGTATGTAAAAATGATGGATGCAACATAAATAATAAAATAAAACATCAATATAGTATAAAAGATAACAAGTTAAATTAATTACATAAATTAGAAAGAATACAAATACAAACTTAAGCTTAATAATATAAGGTTTCATGAAAGAATATAACAAGGATATGAATACACTATATATTAAAAAAATATCGTTAACAACAATGCTATTAAAAGATACAAATAACACAATCTTACTTTTAAAAATCTTAATGCAATGATCTAGTATAATTACATAAAAAGGAATAGAAAAGGATAATGCAATCAACATATACTTAAAGGGTGACCAAGATATGGCAAGGTATGAAACCAAACCTTCTCATCCACAATTTCAATAATAAAATTAAAAGGTGGATATAATTTATTTATCTTTAGAAAGTATTGTTTAAATAAAACTAATTTACATAAATTAAGAAACAAATTAAAATAAACTAAATATGAATATATTTTTTCATACATAAAAAAATAATATGATATAATATTTATTTTTCTTCTTTAACCCATATATTAACTAATCTGAGAAATTAACTACAAGATTGCCATTTACTTTAATACCAATATTGTTGTTTAAAGGAACAACACCTTTAACCAATTTCTTCTTAGATTTTAATGAAGCATTGTTGTCTATTAGGCTAAAATCTAAAATATAAGATGACTCTAAGGCATCACCTAGACAAACATATATCAATGGAATGTTCAACATCATCAACTTCTTGAATAATACTTGTACTTTGTACTTGACCTAAAAAATTTTTTTTTATAGCTTAGAAAATTTTAAAAAATAGCAAAAAAACATAAAATACAAAATATTACTACAATAAAATACCTTATCTACAACAAGAACATCATCAACTAGTTTAATAAGCAAGCTTAGGTTAATATCTTTATCAGCAATATGCTTCAAAAGATTATAATAAAACCATAAGATACAAATACAAAATGGATATAACATTGATACAACAAATATGTTATAAATTCATGTTGAACTTTTATATATAATTTACAATTAAACTAGGAAGTGTCATACCCATTTGGTGAAGACATGCTTCCATAAAAATGACTAATAAATTCAATAATATTTAGAATCCATTAATCATCTTCCAAGTAAAGTGTAAATATTTTTCTACAACGAGTATTATGTAAATTTATTTCATGAATTCATACAAAAGGAATGTCTTTACATTACTACCTTTATACTATCTATATACACGTATGATAGTTGCTTATATGCTTTAATCATAGTTACTATCTATTAATTATTTCCACTCAAAAGCATGATCTTATAATAGTGATAAGAGACACTCAACCCTTATGTAATTTATGGAATGTAGTTTTGAAGGTACTCGATTTGTTTATTTTAGCCATATCTTAATTGTATAAGGGTTTATGGCATTAAATTCTATAATTACATATGGTTTGAATTTATCAAACTTCCTTTTTCATGTCTCTCTCTCTTATTTATTTATTTATTTTATTTAACCCCTTTCTTATGCCCTATATCTAATGAATTATTTTGGGAATTATATGTAAGTTCACCTCCCTTTTTTTTACAACTATTGCTACTCTATCAATGATTTCATTTATATTTATAACATAACTTATAACTCTCCACTTGTTAGCATAAAAAAAAATATGACAATATTTTGATGTATGCAACTCACCAATTATAAATAGTAATGTAATGCATTACTGATGTATGTTAATTTGCATGTTTGTTTAGTTATTTTTTAATTAAAATTTGATGTTCATTTTGTTATGTTTTTGCTTTGATTTATTAGAATTTGATGAGTTTGTTGAGTATGTAGCATTAGGGAAGCAATCAAGAAGAAATGAAGCATTTTGGGGCTTAAGAAGTAAAGTCACAATCATGACATCTAAAGTCACGATCGTGATAAAAGCCAAGTTAAGAAGGAGAGGAGCTTGTGTCTGTCACGATTGTGATATTACAAGTCATGATTGTGACTTTGTAATTATTGGTTATTTAAAGGATGATCCTTATAAAAGACTGGGGAAAAAGAATGGGTCCATGAGGGGAGCAAAAATAAAAAAATTTAAGGTTGGGTAAGAGATACAAACAAATGGAAGATAAGGTTGGGGAAACCTCCACTTAAAGCATAAAAGGAAGGTGGCAACTAGGGTTTCAGAATCACTCACCATCTACAGAAGCAGTAGTCTGTTCCTTAGGGCAAGTTTGTACAGTGTTCTCCTTTGTAGGATTTGATTTCTGAAATCCCTTGCCGGGATAGTTAATTGTGCTTGTTTGACATTACTAAGAGTGTTTAATTCTAAAGTTTGATTTTGGAAACAAAATCTCTGCTTTATGATTGTAATAAAAGTTGGATTGTAGAATGCTTGTTCATTGAGAGATGTTCAAATCTAAAGATTAGCTTTCTAAATGATTACTTATGCTTTGTAATTGCAATGAGAGTTGAATTATGAAATGCTTACTCATTTTGGTTAGGTAGATGTGTATGAAATATCTACATGTTCCTAATTCCTATATGATTGCTTAATAGTTTCCCTAATTAGAGGACCATGATAGTGACTAAGTGAATCCAAGTTTAGTACGAAATTTAGTTGTTTCACCTCGAGAGAGGGTTATCAATGCTTTTGGATATTTTGGATAGTAATAAGCACATAACTATTATCCTACCTTGGTGATTATGATCTCAAATCATATGTCTCTTATCATCATTTTATCTTCCCACCATTGATGTTGTTTCATTTCTTTACACACTGTACTTTTTCAATCGATTACTTTCAAACACCAAACCATTTAAGTTGCTTGAGCAGATTGGAAATCTAAGTAGTGGTGGATAGGTAATAAATCCTCATAGGATTGATATCTTACTACAATTATCTATATGCTTGCAGTGAAGTAGAGATTAAAACTACTATCGTCTTAGGGATGATCAATTCCATAATAGTTTAATGTTTAACAATTCAAGTTAATTATAGCTCTGATACCATTATAATATGTCATACCCGGATGGTGTAACATGCTCCCATAGCATGTTTAATAAATCCTATGTTATGTGGAATTTACTAATAATCTTACAAAGGATGTGTAAAATTGTTTCTTTTCTTCTTTTCTTGAAATGTAAGTTCCCTATATTTATAACATATTTGCAAATTATGTATTTTTTCACATGTGTCACTTACTCCACAACCTATTAGTAACATGTAGGTACATTTCAACATGTATGATGTGTCATTGATTTCTCTTATCATCTATCAAGCATTCTCACATTATTTGAACTAATAGCATGAAGTAGTTTTAAAAGAGTTACTTTTAGAATTTATATATTTTTCAAATGTGCATGCATATACAACAAATGATTTTACATTGCTGCTTTTAAATTATCTAGGTATATATGATAGTTGCATACATAATATCAAACCTACTAGAGTATATCAAATCCTACACCTTTGAATTGGAAAAAGTCATGTGTTAAAGATAGATTAGTCTTTCCTTACCTTAACAATCCTAATATGTGTTCATCAAATGATAAACACTGAGTACAGACTCAGTGGTGCTTAAAAGTACATAAACAATATAATTAATTATCTTAAGTAATATACAACATGTATGGTAATGAAAATTATCATTCATGACTTTAAACTAATAAATGTATTACATTTTTGCTGTATAATTCCATTTATAATGGAAAAATATTTAATGGCTATTTGGGCATTTCACATCAATCCAATTATCACATATGCATGTCCAGTATTTATATTATAAATTCATATATTACCAATATAAGAAATTATATGATGATATACTTGTAATTAACAAGCCTTTATATTTTACCTATGAATCTTATTTATAGATAATTAATTTTGACACAACAATAACTCATGTCATTCACTATTTGGTTAAGGTATATTTGTAAGTCATCTGTAATTTTTATTATACAAAAAATATATATAAATAAAATAAATGTCATCAATCCATCCAAGCATATCAACCATCATGCATATTAGGCATTCATAACTTACTTTATTTAAAATTTACTAACCTATTGAACAATCTTCAATTCCTAAATAGAACCATTAAATGAATAATGAACAATACTAAAATCTTACGCCAAAAATTTTATCATATTGTTACAATCTTTAAATAGATTATTTGTTACTTATTAATCTTATTCAAAGAGTCAATGGTAAATAGGCACAAACTTGCTTTATTTTCTTTTCATAGGCCTACTTGAGAAGTAGGAGAGATGATTCCACTATCTACTCCACCTACCATATATGAACTCTTTGATATAGATTAATGAATCACATAAATTCCTAAACAATACATATATATAAGTAAATTTATGTATTAAATCTTGTATCTTGCTAGTACATGTCATTAATATTTATTTTATGTAGACAAGTTGCTTTAATTAAGCATTCACACTTTTATTATACATATATTCATGCATATTTTAATCAAGTTTGCATTTAGGAATTATCTAACATAATAAGTAAAATGATATATCTTAACACTTAGATGTGTTTGGCTTCTTCATAGAAATATGTCTTAGGCATGTTTAGTTTAAATAGTTATTTACATTAATTACATAATTTTTTTCCAAGTCATGTTTATTTCTTTTCCATATTATAATTCATGGCTTATTAATGCTTTCCTTATTATTTGAATTTATTTTTTTTTGCTATCAATATGAGAATAAATGCCCATTATATACGTAATATCTAATATAATTAACATTAATGATTACCATGTACCAATATGTTCAATAACTTGGTTAACTATTAACTATGACTACTTAAACAACATAATTATGCATACATGGGTGGCTTAAAAAGATTTCTTATAATCACTTTATATGTACCTTTAAAGATCAAATGTTTGATGGTGTTTACGTTAATAGCAAATTAGGTTTACATGACTAGCATTATACCTTAATTAAATACAATCTAATAACCTTCATGCTAAGATTGTAATCAATTAATAAGTTAGACCTTATAATATGACTTTAATTATTCATTGCTTATCTCATTATCCATAGGTGATAATTTAGTTGGATTATGTGTTCCCTTCAATTGAAATTTAAGTGCAAAATTACGTCACCTTCATATATGAATATGGTAACTTATAATCTTAAAGTTAGTTTAGTAGATCCCTCCTATGACCATATATTTTCAGTACATGTAGCCTCAATTATATAGTTAACATTAGCCTTACCTTATGCATTTATTTAGTCCAATAAAGTGACTAATTAATGGATGAAATTCAACATAAATGTTATTTATTTAACTAAATTATGCACCAAATTATCCTAAAGAAAACTCATGTAATTCCTTAAATACCTTTATAGCACAACCCTTGATCTAGCATAATCAACATAATCTCAATAATTCATTAAGTTCCATTCAAATGTGAAGCATGGCTTCACGGTGGAATTCTCCTAGCATAATGTTGACATAAAACATGGAAATATAAAGGAAACATTGCTCGTGTTAGTAAATTCATGATCAATTTTGCAGGATAAAACATAACATGTTTAATCTCACTCACCTAAATCATTTCCTAGCTATATATTTAGTTAAATCACCTTCCTAAATTAAGTTCAATTCCTAAAGATTTTATCCCACATTTATGTGCGTGTAACTTCAATTCTAGCATTCACATTTGAATTTAAATTAAGAGTTTATCATTTTAGTTTTCCATTATTAAATCCTGAACACCATGAATTTTCTAATGTAATTTATATGTTCATCAAGCAATGCAAATTGTTAATCCAACCTTAATTTAAATAAGTGCATATGAATGTTCCCCGTTTATCATATATGAATGCACTTAAGACATAAATATCCTTCTTAAATAAACATAATTATTCTATGTTTCTATATACATATTGCCAATGTAAGAAACAAGCTGGTTCATGTATTAAATCCATGCATCACTATGTACGTAATTTATATATATATATATATATATATATA